>ML781952.1:8633-19300 GCA_009831015.1 Picea engelmannii | reverse complement strand
TTTTTTTTTTTAGTTCAGCTCACTAAATCGTTCTTTGTATTTGAGATATTTTTCTTGATTTCAGGTTCGTTTAAATCCACTTCTTTCTGTATCAACACATTCTTCTAAAAACATCAATGGATGAGGGTTTTTTTTTATTTTTTATTTTTATTTAATAAATCTCATAAGTTCCATGAGTCGAAATCATAAACCAGGACTGCAAAAGTATGAAGCACACAATATAATTAAATGAAGAAACCCATCCGGACCCTAATAAATACAGTTAATGAAGTTGGGGAGCGATGGTTGAACATCGTTTACCCAATAAATGGAAAGCTCAAAAGTATTGTCAGCATGTCGACTCGTCTGCAGGTCCCTCTTGAAACTCGAAAATCAATAGGAGCCATCCGATTCATAGGGACGCGTGGCACCAGATCCAAGGATTCACGGTTTCACAAATCAGAGGTTTTAGCATGGAGTCATTTTGATATTTTGTAATGGTCGATGGTTGAGCTAAGCTCCCACATTGTAAAGCTTTGATGAAAGCTTTGGCTATCTGTTATGTAATATGATTTGAGATTTCCTGTTTAGTATAAGTCAACTTCTTTCCATCTCTCTATAAAAGTTGTGTTAGAACATTGGGGCATGGAGAATCCAGTCGAGGGTCGAATGTTGTTGTTATGAAGGTTTGATTTCAACAGTATTGTGACCATTTTTAATCAGTTCGTTTTGTTATCTTTTTCCCTCTCACACTGAAAAGTTCGGGCATGGATGATCCAATCGAGTTGTTGTAGCTGCATCGTGATGTATGTTTGATCATTGTGTTGTTATGACTGTGTTGCTTAAATATACTTCAGTGTCTGAACTTTGAATCCAAGAGAATCTTGTGTTTGAGTTTTTCCTCCTTAGGTTGTTGGAAGACCTGATGTCCATAGAAGACCTCTACATTCTCCTCACCAAGTCTTCCTTATATTCACCTTTAATCCAACTTACTAACTGAATTTGATCAAGACCTCACTTTCCTATGCATACTAGTTCAGTTTTCTGAGTTAAAGCGATATCATCTTGAGTCTCCTTCCCATTTGACTTTTTTTAAATTATTTGTGACATACAAACTGATGGGTACTGGGCTTACTCTCTCTGCAATCGGAGAGTGACTTCTAGTGCTAACAATCTGGGAGTCCTTTGAACCAATCAAGGGATTCTTCAGTCAATGATGAAGTGAATAGTCTCATGGCCACATCTTCATGATCAATACCTGGATTGTCCATATCCCGTCCCATGACACAAATGTGGTCTTTGACAGTTATCACATTGTTTCTTGGGAAATTTGGAAACCACTTGTTGAATTATGTTGTCATTTTGTTATGGTAACCTTGGATATTAGTCATGTTAAGGAGTTTGTATAGGTCCTTTTCCCAAGGGAGAGCTAATGGAACAAGAGGAAAGGTATTATGGAAAACGGTTTTAGCAATGGGAGACTTGAAAGGAGGCCTTCTTTAGTAAACCTTAGAATGATTGAACCTCCCAGGCGGAAAAGGTTTGGGGAAAGAAGGATTTTGGGAAGGTGGAGTTGTTAGATGAGTTTCAAAGTGAACTCATCAAGAAATGTTGAAAAGGGAACATCCCTTGGGTGGAGTCACCAGGCAAGATAAGGGAAAGTATTTGGAATAGCTTACCAAAATGTCATTAGGGTACACTAAATCCCTATAATTGTAGAACCTTGGTGGGGTTCTGGTAATGGGTTAGCGCTCTCCTTGTGTGTGAAAGCATTGGAAAGATGGATCACTGAAGGACTGTGTAGCAGTGAAGGGATGCCTGAGCGTGGAAGGGCGAGTGCAACGAGGAGGAGGAAACTCAAGGATTCTTATGGCATGGTAGCTTCCATAAGGAGGGTGTGTCAAATGGAAGAGTGAGCTGAATTATTTTCGGAAGCAGCTCTATGGAATAGAGAAACTGAATTCTAGTTGCAGAATGAATACCAGAATTGGTGTTGGAAAGTAGAGAACCAGATGGATATCGAGCTTCCAATAGCTAAAGCTTGGATATTTTTAAAGAATTTGAATGGTACATGATATATAATGCACTAAGGACATTGCAAGAATTTGAATGGTACAGATAGGCTTCTGCGTACCCTAATGACATTTTGGTAAGCTATTCCAAATCCTTTCCCTTAGCTTGCCTGGTGACTCCACCCAAGGGATGTTTCCTTTTCAACATTTCTTGATGAGTTCACTTTGAAACTCATCTAACAACTCCACCTTCCAAAAATCCTTCTTTCCCCAAACCTTTTCCGCCTAGGAGGTTCAATCATTCTAAGGTTTACTAAAGAAGGCCTCCTTTCAAGTCTCCCATTGCTAAAACCGTTTTCCATAATACCTTTCCTCTTGTTCCATTGGCTCTCCCTTGGGAAAAGGACCTATACAAACTCCTTAACATGACTAATATCCAAGGTTACCATAACAAAATGGAAACATAAGTCAACAAGTGGTTTCCAAATTTCCCAGGAAACAATGTGATAACTGTCGAAGACCACATTTGTGTCATGGGACGGGATATGGACAATCTAGGTATTGATCATGAAGATGTGGCCATGAGGCTATTCACTTCATCATTGACTGAAGAATCCCTTGATTGGTTCAAAGGACTCCCAGATTGTTAGCACTAGAAGTCACTCTCCGATTGCAGAGAGAGTAAGCCCAGTACCCATTTGTTTGTATGTCACAAATAATTTAAAAAAAGTCAAATGGGAAGGAGACTCAAGATGATATCGCTTTAACTCAGAAAACTGGACTAGTATGCACAAGAAAGTGAGGTCTTGATCAAATTCAGTTAGTAAGTTGGATTAAAGGTGAATATAAGGAAGACTTGGTGAGGAGAATGTAGACGTCTTCTATGGACATCAGGTCTTCCAACAACCTAAGGAGGAAAAACTCAAACACAAGATTCTCTTGGATTCAAAGTTCAGACACTGAAGTATATTTAAGAAACACAGTCATAACAACACAATGATCAAACATACATCACGATGCAGCTACAACAACGCGATTGGATCATCCATGCCCGAACTTTTTAGTGTGAGAGGGAAAAAGATAACAAAACAAACTGATTAAAAATGGTCACAATACTGTTTGACCCTCGACTGGATTCTCCATGCCCCAATGTTCTAACACAACTTTTATAGAGAGATGGAAAGAAGTTGACTTATACTAAACAAGAAATCTCAAATCATATTACATAACAGATAGCCAAAGCTTTCATCAAAGCTTTACAATGTGGGAGCTTAGCTCAACCATCGACCATTACAAAATATCAAAATGACTCCATGCTAAAACCTCTGATTTGTGAAACCGTGAATCCTTGGATCTGGTGCCACGCGTCCCTCTGAATCGGATGGCTCCTATTGATTTTTGAGTTTCAAGAGGGACCTGCAGACGAGTCGACATGCTGACAATACTTTTGAGCTTTCGATTTATTGGGTAAACGATGTTCAACCATCGCTCCCCAACTTCATTAACTGTATTTATTAGGGTCCGGATAGGAAACACCCACATAAGTTTTGTTCTCCCTTTTTAACTCTGTCCTAAATGACTGGCAGCGAACCCATAAATTTAGCATGATCATTTTATGGATTTCCGGCGAGAATCATCAACTAATATTAAAATTACAATACAAATTGATGCCATGTAACGCTATTACATAAAACATCTATTATGAACTATATTTTAATTATAAATTCCAGCATCAAGAAGATTTCCAAATGATGTCAGAGAAATAGTACAACCACGAAAAATTATATATAATCAACCTATTACAATTAGATCTATCGCGAAAATAGAGCGACATCAAATTACATATATAATCCTTATTACAATTAGATTCATTGTGAAATTAAAGATAAATTATAATTGTGAAAATTAAAACATACACATGCCATCAACCTAGTACCATTTAACATATCGAAATTACCGTCACCAACGAAACTGGGCTTGGAGACATTCTTCGGCTATTGGCGAACCTCCTCGCTCTCATTTGCTAATCTCTAAGACCTCACCGTCACCTCCCATCCAACGCTAGGGGTACTCTTCTTCCCCTTGAGCTCCCCGAGCCGCAAGGGGGCCATGCACACAACCAAAGAAAAGATAGCTCCTAGCTCGCCTCGCAAGTTCGAGCTACCACTCTCTAATCGAGATGGGCATGCCAACTCCCACAAGAAAAAACAGTCAATAAAATTATCGGCATCGTAACCTTACGCCTACCATTCGTGATCCATTCTCCTCCACCTCCATTTCTTTTATATATTTATCTTAGTGACTAGTTTCCAAACACACATTAAATTCTTTTTATTAATTTATTATTAGGAAAATTCTCTCATACACTTGTCACCAGATCCCTTAGTTGCACCAGAAATTCATTTAATTGATTCATTTAAAATGTCAGTTTCCCTCACCCGCCTAAAAGCATTCCTAAAAATGCTCCTCGATGTCCCTTTATTCCCTTACATTCTCTTCATGATTGATGCCTTTATTAAATCTTAGTTGAGTTTGAAATTGGAAATTTCTCTAGACTAGATTCCCTTCTATGTTCCACATTCCTTTTGTATTTAATTTTCCCCTTTTTTGTCTAAGTTCTAAATTAACAAGTTTTGTACTTAGCCAACAATTAATCTTTTAAATAATTTAATCCTCGATTAAAAAAAAAAAATTAAATTTTTCACCCCCATTTTCTTCACCCCCCCCCGATTAATTGGTTAATTGATTTTTTGTTCTCATGTCCTAGTTATACCTAGGCTTTAAATTCAACTAGGATTTGCAAAATTGTTTTTAAGGGAAATTTTATAATTTTTAAACTTTACTCAAGCAACAACTATCTTAAGGTTAAACATGTCAAAACGAGATGTTGTTTTCTATGTACCTAGGTTCTTTGACTCACCAATGTTAGCAATTGCGACGTTCCCTTCAAGAAGCACTACATGCTCCAAGGGTATCACTCACCTTCATTCATGTTTCATTTATGCGACATGCCCTTCAAGATGCACTATGTGCTCCAAGGGTGCCACCCTCCTTTTGACTGATTTCTGTAGACGTCAAGCCCTTGGAGTCAATACTCCGTTAAGTGACCTTGTGGGAGACTAAGGGCCTCTAAGGAATAAGGACGTTATCTTATTGTGCACCAGGGATGATTTTAGGGGCTGAATTTCACTCATGGGCTAATTTTCCATGGTTTTTCCAAAAACGAGATTCGCTATTTTAAAAATGATTCGCCCAAATTCTATAGGATAAAAATATTTTACCTTAAAAATCGCCAAAATTTTTTAAAAACTATATTAAATACTTAGAAATTTGAATATTTTTACAAAAATATCGCCAAACATTTATAGCTGACATATGAAGGATTAGTAAGATTCGTCAAGGTTTCTACATTTTAAAAACTAAACGTCAAATCGAACGGTGCAATAGCCGCCCCCTCGATTTGCGTGTAGAAATTTGGTCGGCCGAATATTTTCTTTCCGGCAATAAATTTTCGGCCGAAAGATAGTTTGGCCGAAATATTTTTCGGCCGAACTATCTTTCGGCCGAACTATCTTTTGGCCGAACTATCTTTCGGCCGAAAGATGGGTTATATATTACCCACAGATCGATTGATAGTGTTTTCGTAAAATTTTTGGCCAAAACGCCTGTGCGAGAGCTCTAGTCGCCGACTGTATTTTTGGGTGGTCCGAGAGCCTGTGGAGGTCCGAGCGTATTTTTGTGTGGTCCGAGCGCCTGTGGAGGTCCGTGCGACTGTGGAGGTCCGAGCATATTTTTGTGTGGTCCGAGCGCCTGTGGAGGTCCGTGCGCCTGTGGAGGTCCGAGCGTATTTTTGTGTGGTCCGAGCGCCTGTGGAGGTCCGTGCGCCTGTGGAGGTCCGAGCATATTTTTGTGTGGTCCGAGCGCCTGTGGAGGTCCGAGCGCCTGAGGTCCGAGCGTATTTTTGTGAGGTCCGAGTGCCTGTGGAGGTAGTTTCTATTGTGATCCTAATTCCTTCTTTACAACTGCTAGTGTGTACTCAATGTTATCTATTAGTCCTTATATTCTTCGCCAAGTCATTATACTAGAGTGATTGTTATTTTCCTTCATCGTGGAATTTACTATTGTTTCATCCATCGCACTCCCACTGTTTCCATCCACAGGACATGTAGTCACGAAAGGTTTAAATTATGTCATTTAGAGGTCATATCCCCACAATACCCACTAAATAAACCTTCCAGGGAAGACCAGAATTAAACAACGGACCAGAATGTTCATAATTTGAATGTTCATAAACAAAGGACCACAATTAAATAAAATATATGCACAGGTCGTTAATTTGAATGTTCGACCAGAATTAAATAAAATACATGCACAGGTTGTTAATTTTGCAGGTTCATAAACAACCATAGAGCATTTATCTTTTATCAGAAGTTGGTCTAAAAAAAACTAGTTAAGTTAAGTACAAAATCCTCTTAGCAAAATCCGTGGATGCTTGCAATTTCTTAAATAGTTTTTAATGCTTACTACATTATAATAATTAAAAATGATTTATTGCTCTGTGTTTTAGAAAGTCTATGGCATCCCCTCCCACTGTTTCCATCCATAGGATAGGTATTCACGAAAGGTTTAAATTATGTCCTTTAGAGGTCATATCCCCACAATACCCACTAAATAAACCTTCCAGGGAAGACCAGAATTAAATAAAATACATGCACAGGTCATTAATTTGAATGTTCATAAAAAACGGACCAGAATTAAATAAAATACATGCACAGGTCGTTAATTTGAATGTTCGACCAGAATTAAATAAAATACATGCACAGGTTGTTAATTTTCCAGGTTCATAAACAACCATAGAGCATTTATCTTTTAACAGAAGTTGGTCTAAAAAAAAACTAGTTAAGTACAAAACAATGTCACCCAAACCTAGTTAAGTACAAATAAATTTCACCCAACAGTAGGTATCCAATGTAGATACCACCCCTAAATAGGGCTATGAGGAAGCCAGGAAGCCACTAGGAGATTCACTCTCTCTCTCAAGACCACCCATTTTCCTTAGTATTTAGCAAATTTACTCAAAGAACTTTGCTACATGATTCACTCTCTCTCAACCCCATTAGTTTCCTTTTATGCTCAGTGAATTTTCTCCTTAAGAACCTCATCTGGAGCAGATCAAACAACCATGGAACTGTCTTCAATTACTGCAATAAATCATTTTGGGATGTATAATATCTCACATGACAAAACTATGTTTTTTTCCAAATAACATTATAACTTAGTTTTCTAGTGCTCCATTTTTATTACAACTACACCCATTTTCGCACAAATAATGCTAGTTAAAAATTGTAAAGATCACATAGTATCTTGTTGAAGTTTCACGTGAATATTTTTGGTGCAAAATTTCTCTCAAATTCCATAGCCAACACACACAACCTTTGTAGATAAAGCATCAAAATATTAGAAAAACAAAACCAAACAACAGTGATTGTAACGGCCCTCCTCGTTATGACAACAACTCGGTTAACAGGTGTGAATTTTTTTTTTTTTTTTTTTGTGTGTCAATGTGTGTGCGCGTGTAGAAGTAACATCACACGTGACTCTATGTCGCCACTCGACGTTCAACAAGACGCAACCATGAAAAGAGTAAAACTAACCACAATCAAGTACAACCCAATTAAGAGGAACGATTGTGCCCTTGCCCAAGGCGTGTGACAAGGACTCTGACAACGAACACCCAAGTTTAATGGTGTTTAAGCGAACCACCACATATGTTTTATCAGGAACAATGGATTATACCAGCCTTACAATAAGGTGACCATACCATTATGTTTGCTAAAGATACTAACATTTCAATAAGGATAAGGATCATGCATTTCAATGATATCAACTCTAACCTTGCGATTATTATATGGCGAGAATAATACCATTACTCATTTCCACACAATCTACTGTACGTACATAAATTATAAACAATTGTTTAATGGCCTTCTTTTACGTATTACATCATCATCACCTTTACACCTTACATTAAAATTTCGATCTCTGAACATACAATTTCCAAATCCTATTTCATATTCATAATATTATAGTGTATGTAACCCTTCCAGCCAGAGACGATACCCTTACCCTTGGTCACATCAAACTACTTCACATTTATAACTAATGTCATAATTGAACCTAACAATATAACATGGGTGACAATCAATAACCCTATTAGAATGACAATGATGAAAATACCCAACATGATGGTTTATATAAGACAACCTCATATATATAAGTAACCTCCTATTCAAATACAATATGACATCTCATTTAAAAGTTTACAACAGCACCCATATTTAAATGGCCATGTATAAAATAGCCCTACATGAAAAAGACAACCATTAAGACAGACTTTGTTTGAAAAAGACATCATTAATAAGGTTAAATCACAATAAAAAAAAACATCTAAAGTGTCAACGTAAGGAAGGGCTTCTTATTAAAACATGGGATTTAATAATCGATGTTTCCCAAGATAAAATAAAATAAAGGAATACCTTACTACTAAACTAACCTTCCTATTAAATAGATTTAATATCAGGTTTCCACCTTTTGTCACAATACTAAAATCAAACTATTAAATATCAAGGTTTTACCTTTTAAATCTACAGTAACCGTTGTATTAAATATTATTTTAAGGGAGAACCAATGTTTAACCCTATTTTTTTTTTAAGAACAATTATAATATAATAAAATTTGGAATGACTGCAATTAAAAGACGGTATTCCGATTTGCCACCTATCAATATTAAAATACCATAATTAAAGACAACTAGTTAAACGAAAATGCCAGAATATAGCCATAGAATCAAAATGAGAAAATCGGTGACAGTAATGTTTTACAAGCTCTGCTAGTTAGTAAGACCTTCCGGAAATAACTCAGGGTATCTTGGCAACGCTTGGAGTGACCTCAACTCAATTTGCTCTCGCACAGACCTAAGCGGTTCTAACAGTTGCATGCAATGGAAGACACAAAGAGGCCCAGTTTTAGGAAGATTGGGTTAAAAATAGAAGGATCATAACAAGAACAACAACTACCCAACGCTGCCAGATCGTCGTGACAGTAGCACACGCATTGATAGTATTATCACGTCGTGAATCCGGCACTGCGACTTCGTCCAGAGCTTACGCACACTGTGCTCTTAAAGTCATGACAGGCGGGACGCAGTTGGTTAACTATAACACACCAAAATGAAAATTCAACAGGATTTCAAATAAATTTTTGTTCCTTTATCAACTCTTACGAGGTGATCATGAGCGACTCTACCAGCAGTGGGGGTACGCTATCACGAGTTATACGCTGAAAGAGAAGCCAGCACGTAAGGAGTTAATACCATGCCGAATCTATAACTCACCCCTGTGCTCACGCAACATAACGGAGTAGTAACAACGCAATTAAAGGCACAGCAAGTAAACACGCCGAGTGAATAGAAATGCACCCAAGATAACACGGGAATAACATGCACGCCCACCCATGCCATAAACCCAACGCACGATGTAACTCAAAAATGTAATGACAGTAATCTGAATAAACAACTGCCCAAGTCTACCAGCGAGATGACAGTAGACGGGAAAAGATTGACGAATCTTAAAAACAACAGACAAAAATTTCACGCCCAAAAAGGCAGCATTTTATAAACCACTGCCGCCACCGAAATGCCCACTGAAATCAAGGGGACGCCTACAGTCCCATGAATACAAGAAGCCCATAGTAAAAACTTCCATTAGAAATGAACACGCCATAAATTAATTTATCGCGCCAACAACCCCAAGGTTTTAAAAATTCCAGAACACTATCAATTTGCGCATCATCGCAGCAACAACATAATGTTTGCATAGTCCAGGTGACCAAGAGAAAATGTCGGAGGAGGAAATCCAGCAAGTGTCGGGGGTTCAACAATAATCGCCGAATTAGAGCACAAAGATCAATGGGAAGCGCAGAGATACAATCATCCTATGGACGAGTTAAAGACCATGAGCTAGAGATGAAACAGGAATTTCGGCAGTCGTGGGAAAAATTTAACATTCAAACATCGAAGGGAACGGAAGGTACCATAATGTTATAAACAAATTTTAACACCAGCTTACTTATCCAATACCAAGCAGATCTATCTCATAAATCACAGTTGCATTCTATTCCACCAATTTAAAAATCATACCTTAGCCACACGCCTGCTTCGGAGACGTCCCGCGCGTCATGCCTTGTCCGCTTTCCCTACCGCTTCCGCTTGCCAACCGATGAAAACTCACCGGTACCTCCCAGCCAAACGCTATGGGTACTCTGCTTCCCCCTTATCCCCCCGAGCCGCAAAGGGGCCACACAAGATCCAGAGATAGACTAGAGTCTCAGCTCGCCTCCACGGCTGAGCTACCACTCCAACACAGCTGAGATATACCCAACTCCTCACAAGCAACCCGTCAAGCCACAATTCGGTAGCATAATGTTACGCTAACCATTCCCCCTTTCTTCCTTCCCTTCCCCTCCTTTTATAGAATTTGAGACTGACCTAATTCATAAATCATTAATTAATTAATTTTTAATGACAACCCTCTAAACAGTCTCCGTCGTCCAAGTGTCACACATGCCTCTGGTTCTCCAAAATTAATTTCTTTTTAATAATTAAAAGACTCAAATTCC
>ML781951.1:436355-473675 GCA_009831015.1 Picea engelmannii | reverse complement strand
CTCCCTCACCTGGAGAGAGGTTACACACAAGCTAAGCACGAGTTCACACTGGCCAGTAAGCCACGCGCAGTCCAGCACTGCGTGGCCACAACATCCAACTGGGAAACAGACACGGGCTTCTCGCATAGGCTCAACAATGGCGCACGGTCTCACGGTGTTGAATTCTGGGAAACGCGCGACAGCAAATCCGCGCCAGGTACCACACAGACTCGAACCTCTCAGACAGGAATTGTATCAGGGTATTTCAAAAATCCACACAGGCTTTTCCAGCTTTTTTTCGGGGATGAACAGAAGGTGCCCTTTATCTCAGCACGACACAGGCCTTTTCTGGTTCGGAGGATGAAACTGGGTAATCCTGCAGAGGTCGTATGGGTTCACACTCAGAGGTTCAGGTTCGAATGGATGAGCCCCCCCCTCACGGCTTAGTTCGTCTCTTTTATTTGCATGCACCAGGGTTGACACTCGTCACCCTGGGAACTGCATGCGTACCACATCGTGCATTCCTTTGCACGTTCCCTCCCTTGCCAGTAACTTAGGATAAACAGAAATGCACATGTCTCTTTTTAAAATAATATTAAAATATTATTTCCCAGGCTTAAGCCCCTAGGCTTAGCACTCATCCCCTTTTCCCCACCTTTCAGCCCCTAATCCCTTGCCCATTCTGTGGACGCTCAGTCCCCCATCACTCTTTGATCGTGGTCGGTCTGCACTGGCGGTATTTATATTTTATTAATTGACCTGCATACATACAAGTATATCACAGGCTCCTGGCCTTCAACACTTAGGCTCCTTGGCCTAAAAAAACTCATAAGCCTACAACTTATACAAAACTTGGCTCACCAGCCTATAGAACATATTTACAATCTCTTTCAGAGCATGGTTTACATCGGGGCTCGGCCTTGGGGACACTACAGACAGTATGGGTGCCTGACACCTTAGTTGATATGGAGCAACAAGTTGAAGTGGAACAACAGATGCCCTCAACGAGTGTGCCACCCACTACCACACCTCAGGTCCCCAAGGAGAAGAGGCCCCAACAGGAATCATCTCCTACGGTAACAGAGGTGTCATCAAAAGAGTTCCAAATGCACACCAAGAGGCCAAAGACAGTTTCAATCCCTGGTGCAACAGTAGAACAAGAGGTCCCACCTACCATAGTAGCTAAGACAGTTTCAATCCCTGGTGCAACAGTAGAACAAGAGGTCCCACCTACCATAGTAGCTACCACAGGGGTCAAGCCAGTCATTCTGCCTTTCGGTTTGAGCCAGCATAAAGCAATCACAATAGCAATACCGAAAAAATCCACAGATTCTCCCCTGGATACTCAGCCAAGTAAAACTGGGCCCAAGTTGGGCATCTTCGAAAAATATGAATTAATCAAGAAGAAGAACCAGACCCTCACTAGCAGTACTTATGCCCAGTTTCGGAAGTAGTCGTCCAAAACTCAACATAGGCTTCTTTCAGCATTTGACACAGAAAAGGGTAGGATGCACATGGCCTACCTCCAAGCACAGGTACCGGATCCCAAGGTGATCTCAGATTACAAAAGGGCCACATTCGAATTCCAGGGGAAGGACGTGCATCCAGCAGATCAGATGGATCTGCACAAACAAACATGGGAGATGGTTTTTCACACATTGGCCCACGCTTCAGCTTCTGCAGCAAAGTTTCAGGTGTCTTTGAACAATGCTCAGACACAACTCAAGCTGGAGAAAATATCATCTTTCGCGAAAGACAACAGAATCAAGACTTTGGAGGAGCTGGTCCTCAAGATCGGTTATGACCCTGCGAATGTCAAGGCTGCAGAAGAGATGATAAAAAAGAAAAATGCTGACATCGCATCCTTAAGAAAATAGCTAAAACTCCCGCCCACAGAGGATTCACAGGCGAAGGAGATAGCAGAAAAGGAAGGTGAGAAGGATGAGATGCTAAAGTTACTCATGGAGCAGAATGCTCAGCTAAAGGAGATGGAGGCTGAAATGGAGAGACTCCTAAAGGAGAAAGAGCAGACGAAGCCAATGGAAGGAATTCCATTAAGTGCTATCCCAATTTCTGAATTGAGCACAACAACAGTGACGACAATCCCCTCTGCCACACCAGTGTCACTACTAGAAGGAACAACAGACCTTGCCAAGTCCATGGAGAAAATGAACCTGCAAGAGACAGAAATCAGCAGGCTTAAGAAAGAAGTGGAGAACCTCCAAGAGATTAAAAATTCCTTTCAGACAAGCCTATCCAAAGAAAAGCAGGTAACAGAGCATCTCAGGAAGGAGTTACAACATCTCCAAAAGCAAACAATGGCAGGGAAGAATTTGGCTGAGGTCAAAGATATTGTATGGACAGACATCACCAAGTCCATCAATGAAATCTGGCCAATGATTCAAATCATGTTTGAACAAAATGAGTTGCTCCAGAGGAGCAAACAGGCTGTTGAGAAATCAGAGTGGAACTGGGAGACATGCCAGCACAAGCAAATGAGATCATCAGGTTCCTGAATTCCAAGACCATAGAGGAACTATAAGAACTAAAGATCGAGGATAGAACAGAGACTATAATCGAAGTAAAAAGGGTTTTAACCAAGAGAAGTCTAATGCTTCAGCTTGAGGAAAAGGTTCAAGTCATGGATCAGGGAGTACAAAAGTTCTTCAATAAGATTGATGCTCTCCAAAAGAAAGGCCTACCTGGTCTGAAAGTCATTAATGACAAATTAATGACACTCCCTGATTACAAGAAAAGATTGACTGAAGTGTCTAAGGACAGTTCCAAGTTTGCAGGGGTACAAGGGAGCATCACAGGTAAAGCATTCATGGAGGCCTTGCAGTTGGATATCAGTATCCAACACGAGATTAAATATATATTCCTCATTAAGCCTACATTTTCTAAATATACAGACATGGATGAAGTGTACCGGAGATTACTTAAAGTCACAGTGCCAAGTCATCTCAGATGGGAAGAACTTTGCGATCTATTAGATTAGCAGATGAGCTGTCACAATCCACTCACCTGTCCAATCAGAAGAGGTTGCGAAGGCACCTCGCCAACAACCTACCCCAGAAGTTCTGCATGCAGTTGTATTGAGTGATCAAACAATTTTTGATTAGTTAAGCAGTTAGACTAAAAATAGAATGAGCACGTCCTGATCAGTTATGACAGGAACGTTTGTAATTTGAATTATAAATACTTCAAGTCTCGAAGTATTGAGGGTTGTTGATTCGCACACCCTATCGCTATCAAACTGTAATATTTTGAAGAAGATCTGCCATTAATAAAGAGGAGGCACTTTTACAAGATTCTTGCATGTGTTCACTTGTGACGTTAATTTTCTAAGTTGAATGTTTTCCTTTCTTTGTAATCATTTTGTTTTCTGGAACTAATCTTGAAGAGTAACGTAATGTTGCAGGATTTATCTTTGATACCCTGTTTCCGATTCTAAAGATTTAAATGTTTATCTTCTAATATCTTCGATTAAGAAATTCTTAACTGCTTGTTAGTTGAAGTTATTTATCTCATCTTTTCTTCTGTCCATCATTTAAATTACTGAAAGATCCAGTTGAATACATTATCTCGCCCTGTGAAAGTCTTCTTTGGCGTTTCTAGTTTTATCTCATAGTTGTTTAAACACAGACCCCATAGCCCGATTGATGTGTAGACAGTCTCAACCAATTTATAAACCCTTTTACAACAAAACAAACTTGTTCCTTTACCTAGCCTAGTATCTAAATTAAAAACAAAGCTAAATCATATAGAGAGATCCCTCTCTGAAGCTGGAAGGGCTAGATCCCAACTTCAAAAGCGGTTGGATAAAGTTACCTTTGTAGATTCCTTCTTTGTCAACCTCTGGGAAAATTTACAGAGTGCTAACATAATGGCGACCATACTGGGGAAGAACTAAAAATTGATATTTTCGCGTTTTCTTTCCCCTAAAAGAACGATAAACTTTGAGAAGAAAGTAATGTTAGAGGTTGATTAGACTTTGTGCATATTATTTTCAGACTCGCAAAATTAAAAAAATATATATTATAAAAACCCAAAGATAGTTCTGGATTCCAAGAAAGTTCATACTCGATCTCATCCAAACCCGGAACACGCGATAGTTTTAGATAACCCCAAGCAGTTGCTCAGGCGAAAAACCTTAGCAGTCGATTCGGTGAGTCATACCTCCCGTCATAAGTTTCCTCCTTTTTCCGGAAAATCAGATATCTCTCAAAACCTTGGTCTTGACACCTTTCCACCCTGAAGCTTGGTTAGAACACGGTCTAAAACATTTGTGACTAGACTTGTTTTTGACCCAACTGTGTTGCAGCCCCGAACCCCCAAAGTTTTGTCTCCCACGATTTAACTACAAATCACCACCTCAGTACCGCCCAGTCCATCCTCTTCCTTTTCTTCAGTCGCTACCTCTCCGACCATCCAGGCCGTCGTTCCACCTCCTTCACCCATCATGGCAGCTCGATATGCTCCTTTGGTGTTGGCTGCGCCGCTACATGCCATGCCCCAAGATTACCAAACACGACTTCCACAGTTCGAAGCAACCGGACCTCTAAACGCCCAACAACATGTGGACAAAATGAATGATTACTTCGATTTGCAAGAAGTCGACGAATTTGACGTCCAAATGAGATTGTGCGCCCAAAGTCTGACAGGAGACGTAAAGAAATGGTTCAAAGCTTTACCCTCCGCCTCAATCCCTGACCTTGTTGCGTTCCATAGAAGTTTTCTTGACAGATGGGAGGTAAAGAAAAACCCTCTCCAGATACTGTCAGAATACGAGACCATAAGAAGAAATCAAGGTGAGTCGGTACAAGACTACTGCACCCGTTTTAATAATTTGTACAATGCTATCTCGGCTGAAATTAAACCTCCACAGGGTTTGGCATTGATTAAATTTCCTGATGGATTTGATGCTGACATGTCTTACCAGTTAAGAGAAAGAAATGATGCCACCCTAGAAGACGTGCAAAAAAGTGCTATTAGTGTGGAGGCCAATCTGTTGGAAAAAAGGGCTCGTCAGAGGTCAGAGAGGAGAGTCATGATCAAAGAAGAACCTTCCACGTCAACCATCGATTCCAAATTGGATTATGTGGTCAGAACATTGGAATTATTGATAGAAAGAATGCGTATTTCAGACAGAAATCCCCCGAGAGACAACACACCTGCTCCTCAGATTCGAAACCCCAATTTTAGAATAAACCCTTCTCAAATAAGACAGAGAGATCAGAGAGATCAAAGAGATCAAAGAGATCAGAGGGATCAGAGGGATCAGAGAGGTCCCGATCGTCCGATCAGGCCTCCTCTACAAGAAAACTACGTTGATGAAGGGGGTGAAATGATTGAAGAGTTAGAAGACACACACATCAACCTCATGGGCATTCATGACAATGAGGCCATTTTTCTTACTCAAGAAGAGCAGGAACTCTTTCTGCTAAATCAAACAAAGGTAAGTGAAGAAGCCGAAGATGATGAACAACAGGCCTTTGAGAATGCTATGCTGGAGGTACACCGACAGTACAACCTGCGTAGCAAGAAGACATAAGGAAGTTCGAAGACAGAAGGGACTCCTTCCAAGAAGGTCATTGAAACTAAGAAGGTAGTTGAAACCAAGGAGACCCCTGAGCCACCTGCCGAGAAGACTTCAGAGAAAACTGCTGCTGAGAAAACAACTGCTGAGAAAGTCCCTGAGAAGAGTAAAGTAGACGCTCCCATAAAGAAAAACATCACCATTTTAAAAAGACCATCACAGACTGAGGTGTCACCTGTTATCCCACCGAGAACTTTCGAGCCAAAGAATATGATGGACAAGCTAGAAATGATAAACCAAGGTAGAACTCTCACACCCTTTAGCCTGGAGGGTGAATTGGCCAAAATAAAAATTCCCATCCCACTTACAGAGTTGATGACCAGAGACGGGTATCGTTCACAGGTAATAAAAGCACTGGCCATAGAACCTGACATAGGCACCAAGGCCTTGACTATTGCATTAGTGACTCATTCAGAAACTGTGAACCTTACTGACGATCATCCCGAACTTCTCTTCGGACCTGAAGTAGACGGTCGAGATGATACTGGTGATGTAGCTCCATTTTACATCAGTTTAAACATACACGACTTGATATTACATAACACTATGCTGGACTCAGGTGCCTCACATAATCTGATGCCTAAAGCAGTAATGGAAAAACTGGGACTGGAGGTCACCAGACAATATAAGGATTTACATTCATTTGACTCCAACAAAGTCAAATGTATTGGTTTAATCAAAGACCTATGCATCACCCTAGTTCAAATCCCTTCAAAAAGCATGGTAATGGATGTAGTGGTTGCAGACATCCCGCCTAAGTATGGAATGTTGCTCTCCAGGTCTTGGGGAGCTAAGTTGAAAGGAACCCTGCAGCTGGATATGTCTTACGCCACTATTCCAGTGTTTGGGCAACAAAGGAGGTTATATAGAGAAACACTGATGAAGTACATGGTCAGTAGCCAAGAGAAACCTCACAATTACCCCCTTTACTCTGCACATTCTGATCTAGATTCATTCATATTGTACACTGACGGGGATACGGAAGAGCAAGACACTCAACTGATGGAAGACCTATCTGGTCAAGATGAAGGTCCAGAAATCGGTGAGGTAGCAAAAATGAAGAACGTGATAACTGAAGAGTTACCCGCTGATTTATGGAGTATGGATTTTGATGGAGCTGTGAGTAAAGAAGGAGCAGGAGCTGGAGTCTGGATGCATAATCACAGAAACAGGTACTCAGAAAATCACTCCTACAAGTTAAATTTCCAGTGCATTAATAATGTTGCCGAGTATGAAGCTTTAATGCTCGGCCTGAAACTGTTGAAAAAAGTTGGTGCTAAGCAGATAATGGTGAGGGGTGATTCTGAATTAATAATCAAGCAAATCAAAGGTGAGTACTCTGCCAAACATCCACGCCTTAGAGCCTACATAAATGCTGTTCTTGATGCCTTGAGGTGTTTTACCGAAGTTGACTTGCAGGTAATGCTGAGAGGGCAGAATATCCTGGCTGATGGATTAGCTACGTCAGCAGCCACTTGTAAGATCCCCTTCCGCGCGACTCGCCCATATACTGTTGAAGTGAAATGCAGACCTATGGTCCCAGACAATATCAGGTACTGGCAAGTGTTTGGAAACAATGATCAGATTGATGACTTTTTGCAATGTAAAAACGATTTTGAATGTACTAATATAGATTTAGATAATGAAGACGAAAATGTAAATAGTTTGGATTTTGAAGGTGATAGTGTAAATATCGTAGAATCAGAAGAATCAGGGGATGATGAGTCAGATGTTGACGTTTTACAGTTGAAAAGAAATATTTTGCCTAGAGGTCTTGTTCCTTTAGAAGACTTGTTTGACAGTGATGATGTAGCTAAGAAACCCAAAATTGAGGCACACGGACAAGAGGTAGAAGAGTGTAATATAGGGACCGAAGAGAAACCTAGGATGGTCAAACTGTCCAAATCGTTACCCCCAGAACAAAAGCGCAAGTACATTGAATTGTTCAAAGAATATGCTGATGTTTTTGCCTGGGGCTATGAAGATTTGAAAGCCTATGATACCAACATCATACAACACAGGATTCCCATAAAGGACGACCAAAAACCATTTAGGCAGAAACTTAGGAGGATAAATCCCAAGTTGCTCCCTCTGATAGAAAAAGAAATCAAGAAAATGTACGATGCCAAGATCATAGTCCCACTACGTTTCTCTAAGTGGGTCTCTAATTTAGTCCCTACACGGAAGAAAACCGGGGAAATCAGGCTCTGTATTGATTTCCGAAATCTGAACAAAGTGTCCCTGAAAGATAATTACCCATTACCGAAAATGGACCACCTCCTGCAAAGGGTGGTCAGGTCCAGTCGGATATCTCTGTTGGATGGTTTCTCGGGTTACAACCAGGTCCTCGTTCACCCGGATGATCAAGATAAAACCGCTTTTACCACACCATGGGGCACTTTCATGTATGTGAAGATGCCTTTCGGTCTGATGAACGCCGGAGCCACGTTTCAGAGGGCAATGGATATCGCCTTCATGGAAGAAGTGGGTAAGTTTATTGTTGTTTATTTAGATGATGTGACTATATTTTCCAAAATGGATGATGAACACCTGTGGCACCTTAGACGAGTTTTTGAGAAATGTAGGAGGTTCGGGATTTCTTTAAATCCCAAGAAGTGTCTTTTTGGGTTAGAAGAGGCCAAATTGCTGGGACATATCATCTCTAAATATGGAATCAGAATTGACCCCAACAGAATAGAGGCCATACTAAAGGTAGAAAACCCAAGAAACCTCAAGGAACTACAGTCTTTTATAGGGAAAATTAACTTTCTTCGAAGATTCATTCCTAATCTGGCCGAGCTCCTCCGAAACATTACAAACATGTTAAAAAAGGATGAAAAATAAAATGGGACTCTGAGTCCAGGCAATCCTTCGAACAAGTAAAATGAGCACTCACAGAAGCCCCAGTTCTGATCAGTCCCGATTTCACTAAAGATTTCTATCTTTTTTCTTTCGCCTCTGAACATACTATAGCAGCAGTATTATTGCAGAAGAACAACGAAGGGTATGAACAACCCATAGATTTCTTCAGCAAAGCATTAAGAGATGCTGCCCTGAACTACAATATCATGGAGAAGCAAGCTTTTTCTTTGGTAAAAGCCATAAAGGACTTCAGGGTCTACATTCTCCATTCACACACCATAGCTTATGTTCCGAACGTGGTAGTTAAGGATATTTTGACATAGGACAACCCTGATGGAAGAAGGGGAAAATGGATTGCAGTCATTTTAAAATACGATATAGAGATTAAGCCCACAAAACTGATCAAAGGCCAAGGCCTTGCTAAACTGATGGCTGAATCTAACTTCCAAGCTCTTGACATTAATTTTCTAGATGTGGCAGATGAACAGGGTGAGATGGCGACTCCAAACGTTAGAGAGGTATTTCTCAACTCTCCATGGTATGCAGACCTTATATTTGTCTTACAAAATTTACAAGCTCCCCCTGGTTTAACTAAGACTAAAGATAGATTTTTAAAGTTGAAGGCTTTGAAATTCCGTATTCTAGAAGGAAATTTGTATTGGAAATACCCTGCAGGTATTCTTTTAAATTGTTTACTGAAAGATGAAGCTGACAAAGGGTTGCAAGAGTTTCATGCAGGAGAATGTGGTGGCCATTTAAACTGGAAGGTCACAGCCAACAAAATACTCAGAGCTGGTTTTTACTGGCCCACCCTGTTTGCAGATGTACATCAGAAAGTAACAGCATGTCACCAGTGTCAATTATTTGAGGGTAAAAGGAAGCTCCTTCCTCTACCCCTTAAACCAATTTCAGTTGAGGCTCCTTTCCAGCAATGGGGACTCGATTTCATTGGAGAAATACACCCTCCGTCTTCAGGCCAACATAGGTGGATTCTTACTGCCACTGATTACTTTACCAAATGGATCGAGGCCGTACCATGCAGGCAAGCAATTGACTCTGTCATGATCAAATTTCTTGAAAATAATATTTTGTCTCGTTTTGGTTGTCCTAGAAAGATTATTATTGACAATGCAGCTGCCTTTCGGTCGAAGAAACTCATAGATTTCTGCAACCGTTACCACATTGGCTTGGGGCACTCCACAACCTACTACCCTCAGGGGAATGGGTTGGCGGAATCCTCAAATAAAACTTTGGTAAATATCATCAAGAAAACATTGTAGGAAAACAAAAAGTCATGGCATGATAAGTTGGTATTTGCTTTATGGGCAGATAGAATGACCACCAAAAGGTCAATTGGTATGTCACTATACCAGCTGGTCTATGGTACCGAGGCTGTTTTCCCAACTTCTTTGGGAGTCCCTGTCATGAAGTTACTTCAGGAGATACAAGCTGAGCCAAATGACTCCCAGAGAAGAATAAATCAGATGATTCATTTGCAGCAGACTAGAGAAGATGTCTTCAACAAAACACAGGTCGTCCAAGAGAACATCAAGAAGATCTTTGACAAACGAACCAAGGAGGACGATTTTGAGCTGGGAGATCTGGTGTTGAGATGGGATGCCAGGAAGGAGGACAAGGGAAAGCATGGGAAATTTGATAATCTGTGGACAGGGCCATACATAATCCAAGCTTTCAGAGGAAACAATGCCTTTTTGCTAAACAATGTTGATGGGTCAGATTTGCCAGGAGCACCAGTGAATTGAAGGATGCTAAAACATTATGTTCCTCCTCAGTAGAAGATTTGATTTTTCCACTCTCCACTGTACATACCATTTTAATTTTCGTTTATTACTTGCATTTTTCTGAGCATGGAACATTAGTCAGTTGGTTGAAGCCCGAAGAGAAGGCCCTAAGCTGCTGATCATTGTTTTCCATTTTTGAGAATAAAACCAATAAAGGCTACTAGACAGATTCGTTCAAAATGACAGAAACCAGGATTCTTGGCACTTAACAGGGCAAGTACCATCCCCAGGTGGAGCCGCTGTTTTCACCCCATAAATTATGGGAATCAATTGATGACTTGAATATTATCTGTATCTAGTGATTTTGTTGACAAATGATTTTTCATTCTTCAAATAATTTGTAAAAGAAAAAGAAAAAAGAAAGAAAAAGAAAAAAAGAAAGAAAAAGAAAGAAAAAGAAAAGAAAAGTAAAAGAGGGCATAAAAGAATAGAAAAGAAAAGCCCCATGCAATAATAGTAACTTGGCCATACCTTTCAAGCATGACCAAGTTCTTTTTAAATTTAATGTTGCTAGGTTAGTGAATAAATCTGACCAGACTGTCTAATCCTGGTCAGATAGCCCCTAGGTTAAATTAGTGAATAAATCTGACCAGACTGTCTAATCCTGGTCAGATAGCCCTTAGGTAGAATAATTTTTTAACCCAACAGTTTAATCTGGGTTAATAGTCCTAGGAAGATAGGTTAGCATGTAGGTTAGTTGCTCGATTTTCTTCACCACCCATGAAACCAGATTGCTGAAAAGCTACACCATGTCTCCATTGCCTTAGAATAGCTTAGATGAAGTCCCCTTGGTGGTGTATATGTGAAAAATTGGGAAAACCCCAAAAATGGTTTATATCCTAAGTTTTTTCCCCAAGTACATTTTTCTCCGCTCCCAGCCTATGTTTCTTGCACTTATCAACGGTCTGGATCTTGGCGCTGAGATCTACGACTCACAGCGCATTCCGGACCCCCCCGACCATTCTGCCTTTAACCGGGGGGGGGTCCGGAATTGGTAATAACATGGGCACTCATCTGGACGGCTCAGGGAGGAGCGCTTAAATCTACGGTCCACATTGGATTCCGGACCCCCCCGTCCGTTCTGCCTTTAATGGAGGGGGGGGGTCCGGAATGGGTATTAAAGAGCACGCTCAGATCTGCGGCCAGGAAACAAGCACGTAGATCTAGGGCTCACAATGAATTTCAGACCCCCCCTAGTGTTTTGCCTTTAACCAAAGGGGGAGGTCCGGAATGAATATTCCTTTCAGCGGGTCCCTTGTTACATGTGGAATTGTCCTATTGGCCCAGAAGTCCTATCCCCCACATCCTATCTGACAGCCCGTCACTCATGGACGCCAGCCTCCACTGAGCCCACTTGTTCCACTTGCTCCCGGGGTCGTGTCACATCCCATAACTACTGTCAGTCCCTGTTGTCAGTACCTAAGTCCCTCACTCATGAACAACCCCTTTTGGCAACTTTTACCTCCAATCACCAGCCTCCACGTCACCCGTCCGTATGCTTTGGCCACCGTCACCTTCCATGTCACCCCCAAGTGGCCCGTTGTCCATTAATAACTGGATAACATACCCATTGTCATGTTGACCGTTTTCCCGCATCCAACCGACCCAGTTTTGAATAAAATTACCGTTCTCCCTCGTCATTCACTATTCGTCCATCGCACCGGGAATTTTTACTCTTACGCCTCCGTCACTTTTCCGCCACCTTCATCCACAGCCAGTCGACCCCACTAACATATTGTTTATTGCAGGTACTATTGCAGAGATGGCACCAAAGCCAAGGCTAGGGGAAGGAGAAGAGAATCCTTTTCTTCCTCCTCCTGTTGACCTGGACAAAATCCCGTTGGTGGATAAAGATAGATTGATCGCAGATACCATTTGCGACTTCGACTTTTCGGATCTTCTGTCGTGGCTCCGGGAGGTGTTCCTGGACCAGAGCGATGAAATTGGACTCTGGGAGTCCAATTTTCCCCTGTACATGTTTCCCCAGATCCACCACTTCCATGAATTCACGTTGAAATGCCAAGCCCACTATATCCCCGACCAGAGGGCCATCGTCTCCTCATCTGGAGACGTCCTCTTCTTCATCACTCCCAAAGATATTGACCAGATGATGCAAATTCCCCGTGCTGAATCTACATCCCCATTCAATTTAGAAATCCTCACTGAGTTATATCAGAAAATGACCTTTCCTCAGAGAGCTCAGATATTCGATCTTTTCCTCCCCACTTCCACTCCTCTCCCTTCCACGAATCCCCCTTACCCTTCATCCATGTTCTCCACCAAAGGAAACCAAATCATTTCTTCCCTTTGTGCCTTGCTTGGTTACTATTCCGACCAATGGGTAGATGAGCCCATCCTGGGTTTTCCGTCCATCTTCTCTAACGATGAAAATCCCACAACGCAATTCGACTACAACACCTTCTTGGCCGATAATATTCATGAACAATTCATGAATTTTGGCACAGAGGGTATGTTCAAATATTCTTCCATGTTGGCGTACATGTTCATTTATTTCCAAGCCGACAAATTCAGTTTCTCCATGTAGAAGATGGATGCAGACGGACGACCCCAGCCAGTCACAGCATGGACTTCTCTTCTGAAGCGTAACTCTGCCGAATATGATTTCAAAGATTTCATTGATCAGTTTTACCACCTAGTGGTAAGCATGTTGAGTGGCAGGCCTGAGCCACGAATAAATGATGAAGTCCAGAGAATTCTGCATCTCTCGGACAACGTGAAGACAGGAGATTGGTACTTATATCAGAACCACACCGAAATCAGGGTTTTCGGGTGTGAATTGGTGCCTTACAAACTACCCCAATATGTGCCGGTAAGGATTTTTGCATTAGAATATATTAGGCAGATAATGAATTCAGATGACATTCATTTTGTTTCCCTGAAGAAGAAGCAACAATTGAGGATCAAGGGGCATATAGGTTCTTTCATCTGCAATAGTCGAGGCGCCGAGGAGGAAGCTGACAGAATGTTGAGGGATATGAAATTCTTTGTAAGTTTCCCATGGCACTATGATCCCTGCGGGATCATTTCAGAAATGCGGGTGAGAAATAAGAATATCCCGTATGTACATGAGTCTAAGCCCGAGATAGAAAAGTTTGCTAATCAGACAGTATGGGTGCCTGACACCTTAGTTGAGATGGAGCAACAAGTTGAAGTGGAACAACAGATGCCCTCAACGAGTGTGCCACCCACTACCACACCTCAGGTCCCCAAGGAGAAGAGGCCCCGACAGGAATCGTCTCCTTTGGTAACAGAGGTGTCATCAGAAGAGTTCCAAATGCACACCAAGAGGCCAAAGACAGTTTCAACGCCTGGTGCGACAGTAGAACAAGAGGTCCCACCTACCACAATAGCTACCACAGGGGTCAAGCCAGTCATTCTGCCTTTCGGTTCGAGCCAGCATAAAGCAATCACAACAGCAATACCGAAAAAATCCACAGATTCTCCCCTGGATACTCAGCCAAGTAAAACTGGGCCCAAGTTGGGCATCTTCGAAAAATATGAATTAATCAAGAAGAAGAACCAGACCCTCACTAACAGTACTTATGCCTAGTTTCAGAAGCATTCGTCCACAGCTCAGCATAGGCTTCTTTCAACATTTGACACAGAAAAGGGTAGGATGCACATGGCCTACCTCCAAGCATAGGTACCGGATCCCAAGGTGATCTCAGATTACAAAAGGGCCATGTTCGAATTCCAGGTGAAGGACGTGCATCCAGCAGATCAGATGGATCTGCACAAACAAACAGGGGAGATGGTTTTTCACACATTGGCCCAGGCTTCAGCTTCTGCAGCAAAGTTTCAGGTGTCTTTGAACAATGCTCAGACACAACTCAAGCTGGAGAAAATATCATCTTTCGCGAAAGACAACAGAATCAAGACGTTGGGGGAGCTGGTCCTCAAGATTGGTTATGACCCTGCGAATGTCAAGGCTGCAGAAGAGATGATAAAAAAGAAAAATGCTGACATCGCATCCTTAAGAAAACAGCTAAAACTCCCGCCCACAGAGGATTCACAGGCGAAGGAGATAGCAGAAAAGGAAGGTGAGAAGGATGAGATGCTAAAATTACTCATGGAGCAGAATGCTCAGCTAAAGGAGATGGAGGATGAGATGGAGAGACTCCTAAAGGAGAAAGAGCAGACGAAGCCAATGGAAGGCATTCCATTGAGTGCTATCCCAATTTCCGAATTGAGCACAACAAGAGTGACGACAATCCCCTCTGCCACACCAGTGTCACTACCAGAAGGAAGAATAGACCTTGCCAAGTCCATGGAGAAAATGAACCTGCAAGAGACATAAATCATCAGGCTTAAGAAAGAAGTGGAGAACCTCCAAGAGCTTAAAAATTCCTTTCAGACAAGCCTATCCAAAGAAAAGCAGGTAACAGAGCATCTCAGGAAGGAGTTACAGCAGCTCCAAAAGCAAACAATGGCAGGGAAGACTTTGGATGAGGTCAAAGAGATTGTATGGACAGACATCACCAAGTCCATCAATGAAATCTGGCCAATGATTCAAATCATGTTTGAACAAAATGAGTTGCTCCAGAGGAGCAAACAGGCTGTTGAGAAAATCAGAGTGGAATTGGGAGACATGCCAGCACAAGCAAATGAGATCATCAGGTTCCTGAATTCCAAGACCAGAGAGGAACTAGAAGAACTAAAGATCAAGGATAGAACAGAGACTATAATCGAAGTAAAAAGGGTTTTAACCAAGAGAAGTCTAATGCTTCAGCTTGAGGAAAAGGTTCAAGTCATGGATCGGGGAGTACAAAAGTTCTTCAATAAGATTGATGCTCTCCAAAAGAAAGGCCTACCTGGTCTGAAAGTCATTAATGACAAATTAATGACACTCCCTGATTACAAGAAAAGATTGACTGAAGTGTCTAAGGACAGTTCCAAGTTTGCAGGGGTACAAGGGAGCATCACAGGTAAATAATTCATGGAGGCCTTGCAGTTGGATATCAGTATCCAACACGAGATTAAATATATATTCCTCATTAAGCCTACATTTGCTAAATATACAGACATGGATGAAGTGTAACGGAGATTACTTAAAGTCACAGTGCCAAGTCATCTCATATGGGAAGAACTTTGTGATCTATTAGATTAGCAGATGAGATGTCACAATCCACTCACCTGTCCAGTCAAAATAGGTTGCGAAGGCACCTCGCCAACGACCTACCCCAGAAGTTCCGCATGCAGTTGTATTGAGTCATCAAACAATTTTTGATTAGTTAAGCAGTTAGACTAAAAATAGAATGAGCACGTCCTGATCAGTTATGATAGGAACGTTTGTAATTTGAATTATAAATACTTCAAGTCTCGAAGTATTGAGGGTTGTTGATTCGCACACCCTATCACTATCAAACTGTAATATTTTGAAGAAGATCTGTCATTAATAAAGAGGAGGCACTTTTACAGGATTCTTGCGTGTGTTCACTGGTGATGTTAATTTTCTAAGTTGAATGTTTTCCTTTCTTTGTAATCATTTTGTTTTCTGGAACTAATCTTGAAGAGTAATGTAATGTTGTAGGATTTATCTTTGATACCTTATTTCCGATTCTAAAGATTTAAATGTTTATCTTCTAATATCTTCGATTAAGAAATTCTTAATTGTTTGTTAGTTGAAGTTATTTATCTCATTTTTTCTTCTGTCCATCATTTAAATTACTGAAAGATCCAGTTGAATACATTATCTCGCCCTGTGAAAGTCTTCTTTGGCGTTTCTGGTTTTATCTCATAGTTGTTTAAACACAGACCCCATAGCCCGATTGATGTGTAGACAGTCTCAACCAATTTATAAACCCTTTTACAACAAAACAAACTTGTTCCTTTACCTAGCCTAATATCTAAATTAAAAACAAATCTAAATCATATAGAGAGATCCCTCTCTGAAGCTGGAAGGGCTAGATCCCAGCTTCAAAAGCGGTTGGATAAAGTTACCTTTGTAGATTCCTTCTTTGTCAACCTCTGGGAAAATTTATAGAGTGCTAACAGGGATTATGTAACGGGTATGGGAATGTCGGCCCATGGGTTTACCCATGTTTAAGCCTATTTTTCAATGTATAAATATAAGGCTAGGCAATGTAAGAAGTATTAGTTGCAAGTTGGCTGAGTGCTATAGTTGGATCTATGTGATCAAGAGTTGTAAGTGCTTTGGTGCATACTATGTGAGACTTGCAGAGCTAAGTGCAAGTCATTGCAAGACACTGTGGAAGGCTATGTGCTGAGATCTACTCGGGGAAGGAGGATCTAGCGAGCTGCATAGATCTTATGTCCTTTGTGGAGTAGGGTTTTTGAGGCTCTATGCATGTAACTAATTGAAGAAGCTAATAAAGAAGACAAAGAGTTGGTGTAAGTAGCCCCAGGGTGGGGGTGAACCACGTACATGCTGTGTTTCTCTGCTTTGTGCAATGTGTTGATGTGTTTATATGTTAATGTGCTTAGTGCTTTAATTTAGATGAATGATCTTTTGATGCTTAATGCTTAATATTATGGATGGATGTTAGATCTGACTAATATACATATGGTTAGTGATTGAATCTACTAGATCCAATCTGTTTCGTCGTGCTAAGTGCTGCTAGATGCTAGATCTGGTTGAATACTGCAATGCTCTGTAATTAGGGTTTAACTGCACTGTAACTGATACTAAATATTGATGAATGTTAACGGCTGAGTGCTCTATTAAGTGTTAGAATCACATATCTGTGTCCCAACTAAGGTTGTAGACATCTGAGTCCTACAACCACCCCTGCCTCTACCTCGGGTGATACTTCATCTGCTTCGTAGGTGTTGCCAAAAGGGCCGGTAGTTAGGGTTTTGTTGGTGCATTGTTGTAGCGTTGAAACCTGGGTCTGCCCCTGTGACAAAAAATGGTTCCGTTGCCAGGAATGAAACTGTGATTACTGGGAACTGAGGAAAAATAAGCTTTGTGCGAAGATGTGACCTGAAATTGTGAAATCTCTGTGCGTAGATCTATCCCTCTAGTGTGTAGTACTCTACTTGATCTGTGCTAAGAAAAGAATCCCGATCTGAAGAAAAGAGGTAAGATCTGAACGCTTTGTGCTCTGATAGAGGTAAAAATAGTGAAAAGTTTTAGATCTGGAAGCTTTTTTCTCTGCTGAAGATAAGATTAGTGCAAATTTTTGTTTCTAGAGTATGGATCTAGGTATGTTTGATAAGATTTGTCCTACCTTGAAACCTAGGGCACTGATAGAAGAAAGAAGATTTGATATGAGTATATCTGATAAGAATAGTGAAAGATATGTTATATCTATGCATAGAGAGAATGTTTGGACTAACAAATGGATGCAGGATCCTAGAAAGAATTATTTGCAGGTTAGCTACCATGATTCTAGTGCACAGTACATGAGAGGCTGGGGATCATTTAAGAGAAAGAGAGGATTAACCCTTTTTTACAGTTGTAGAAAACCAGGACATTTGGCTAAGGAATGCCTTGGAAGAAGACCTAGTTTCCTTTGTTGCAAAGCTATGGACCATGAAGTATTGGATTGCCTTAGAATGTTTGCTAAGGTTGAAAGGATGAATATGGAACAAGAAGACCACGAGAAAGGTCAAACAACTAATATTATGGAAGAACCCCAGAAAAAATTAGAAAAAGTATTGCTATAGATGAAAGAAACCCTGAATGGCCACCGACATATCATCTTATCAGAGATATTCAAAGAAAAATAATGCATTGAAGAAAGAATAGGAGACTTCGACATTGACTTTGTTTTGGATGAGGAAACACAGGTGAATATTATGACAGAAAGAACTTGGGAAATTATAGGAGAGCCTACTATGATTCCTTCATTAGGAGGAATAAGATTATTTAGAGGAAAGTTGATAACCCTATGCGGAAATCTCACTCATATATCTATTAGTGCCAATGGAACTTCGACAGAGGAATAATTTGAAGTTGTTAAATTTATTGAGAACAACGCTCCATTTGCTATGTTACTAGGACAACCTTGGATTGAAGGAGATCAAGCCAGAAGGAAAGACGAGGAAATCCTAGGGCAGAAGAAGTAAGAGTTAAAAGATTTCATGACTAGGAGGATCACACACTTGATTGAAGAACAGGAGAACCGAGCAAGGATATTTAAAATCAGAGACTTGGATGTCGAAGTAGGAAGAACACTAGAAGATTCATAGAATACTGAAGTACCTATTCCAGATACAGATAAAGTATTATCCCTGATTTCTAGGAAATAATCTTACCAACGTGAAGTTACTCTGCCGAAAGAAGATCAAAATTAGAATGGAAAAAGGAATTACGAGATGAAGCTCACTGAAAAGAAGGATAGAAAAATAAGTAAGAAGAAAGATAAGATCAAAAATTTACAGAAGGTTCCTGAGGGAACCTTACAGAAGGAAAATTTGCAAAATTGGAACTTCACTGGGATATTAGAACAACGTCACATGGCACTTCGCCATGGCGAAGCAATATATCCGTTGGGGACAGTATAACTGTTAGACTGACGGCCCGAACATGTAGAAAGGAATTTATGATCAGAAAGTTCGCCACCAGACCATTGAGACCGTGCCATAACGGACAGAACCGAGTTAATGAAGGCTTCTCACCCATTGCAAGAGATCTGTTGCCAAGTTATCTATTTATCCCATCGCACCACACAATGAGAACACTTTTTCCAACTGTGAATCTGAGCCCGCAGACTAGTTGATTTTGCACAGTGATCATTGCGTTATTTCCATTCATCCCATTCCATTGAGAAGTTACCCTTCGAACCTGAGATATTCAAACACGAGCGTGCATGTCAGACGAGCTTAGCGCTGTAGAGAAAATTGTTGAAGAAGTTCTCATTGACCTAATGACTGAAAGAGTAATGTCTGAAAGAGAAATGTCTACAAGTATTCAAGCTTCATCGACGAGAGGAGTGAAAGCCTCTCTGTCGACTGCTCGTGGAGTTGGATCATCCCGACCATCAGCGGAAAAGAGAACCAAACACAGAGATGACCTATCAAATGCAAAGTTGATCCCGTCTATATTGCCCAATTATATCCCGCCTCTTGTCGGCGTAGTGAGTCGAGATAGTGTGCCAAGATATTTCGAGTACTCCATGATTACTGTGTACCTCCCGAAGGGGATACACACAGTTCGAGCGTAGCAGGACAAGATCACAACGTTGAAGTTCAATGACTTCAACCTCATAGATTGAAAGAACTAAAGTATGCTCGCCCCATATAAATACCTGACCAAGATGAAGGGGAAGAACTCGAAGATATTCCCACAGCCATGGATGATGAACCTTGCATAGTCCACCCTGCTAAATGTAATGAAGGTCCCACACTTCGGAAGGCACCAGGAAGTGATCGTTTGTGTCAAGATTTTGATTTCATGTTACCATGGTGGTTACTTATGGCTATACCACCATATTATAGTCGATCCGACGTTGATCCATAGGATTACATGATTAAGTATGCAAGGACCCGACCCACAGGAGTTCTATCCAGGAAAAGCCATAGATCGCGTGCTAGCACAGAAGATCAAGGATACATACGATGATGTTGAAAAGGGGATGCGAGGCTACAAGGTAGCCTCCATCCAGAATGGTGCAGTGTGCCTAGATTTCCATCTCATGGCCAAAAAATTAGTAAGGAAGAATATACCTACACAGGTCACAGGCTTTATTGTTGACCTCCTAGGGAAGTGCGTGGAAGGCCTGCAGATGAACTAGGCGAAGTACCTAGTTAATCAATTGGAGCTAGACTTACGTGAAGCACATGATCAGGGATACGAGTTCCACTTCAGAAGGATATTGATCCTTATCTCCTTTGTTTCCTGGGAGATGCCATAAGGTGCAACCTTCCCGGATATTGAGCCATTCGAGTTGCTTGCTGCAAAGTTCACTACCCTTTGGTACTTGAGTGATATGAACAAACAGTGGTAGTCGAACACTGTTTTTCACACCTATTACCTGCACCTGAAGAGAGCCATCGAAGCTGAACCACACATGACTCCGAACACCCTACAGAGGTTCCGACCCCTGATGAAGTTATGCGTAGATCGACACTTCATCTACATAACAACGCGAGCCGATGAACATAAGGAGCAGCTTCAGTCATACTATAAACTCATGGAAGAGGACCATGAGGAGATCACCAAGGACTGGTCCACAGACCTCCTTATTCCCATAGACCCTGCAGAGACGTCTGACCCTGACATCCCAGAGACCACGCATAAGGAACATGATACACTTGGACCCAACAGAACTAAGAAGACCAAAGAGGTCCAATATTTAAGCAGTGCCTCAGGAAAGACTACTTCAGTATCACCTGATCGAGGGGGTGATGATGAAGTGGAAGAACTAAATGACAAAGGAGATGAATAGAAGCCAGGTGAAGTAACACCACCTAGAGATGAGGTAGATTCCCTGAAGAAGAGGAAGGTTTCTCCCCTGAAACCTTCTTCCTGGAAGAAATCGAAAGCCACCGTGACCAAGATGAAGACTGTACTTACTGTCGATGATTTTAACTTCATCATTGCAACTCTCAACGACGCTTCACTGGAAATCATGGATAAATAGGAAGCTAAACAAGAGGGAATGTACGATAGAATTGAGGTTTAAATTTGAGGGGTACAACAGGCCCTTTAGTCCAGCCGCGTAGTGTCCACTGTGTCTCTGCCATTAGGAGAACCAGAGTTGGGAGATGAGCCAACCCAAATCCACCGACTAGCTGATGCAATCGAAGCTCGCCTTTGTCATGCTCAAGAAGAAATAGAACAAGCCACCCAGGCCTTGAAGAAAGTGCAAGGCGTACTCGTAGAACAATGCAGAGTTGCATAGCAAGAGAAGGTTTCTCTCCAGGCAAAGTTTGAAGAACAGAAAGCATAGATACAACAAGAAAAAGAACAGTTGCTCATAGATAAACTTGAAGTGAAGGAAGCAGTCAACAAAGCACTCCACTCTGTGATAGGCTTAGGGATAAAAGCAGAAGATGGAGTTACACATCAAGTAGAGTAGCTCACAGAATCTATCCAGCAACTATAACAACGAATAACAGACTTAGAGCTCCGCACAGTGCCCAACACCCCGCAGGATGTGAGGGACCAAAGAGAAGCAACTGCTCGAAGCACAGTTGAGAGAATAAAGGCCCTTGCCATGGAATGGAAGAAACTCAATGACCGTAGTTCCCAGACCTATGAGAAACTCACTAAGAATCCAAAACTGAAGGCACATGAGTTGCAATTCCAAGAGGCAAAGTATCAAGTAGAAATGATAGAGGCGCAGTTGAAGACCTTGTCAGCTGTGGCAAGAATGAAGCCATCCCAAGAGCAACACACTGCCCAAAAACATGTCCACACTATTCAAAGCAAAGTTATGGAAGTAACTCAGAGACTCCAACCTATACAAGATAAGGCTTACCAACTGTTCACAGAGATCGAAGGCCAAGGAGCGTAACTGGAGCAAGTCGTCACTGCAGCTGAACAACGCCTAGAGGGACCTGTCAATGAAGCAGTCATACAAGATTTCGCTGAATCAGAGGTCATGGAACAACAACAAGTCAAAGCAGCTCGAGCCAAGATCGACGATTTTGAAGCAGAACTAGTTCGATCTGAGTGACTCGAGACGAGTCACAGGTGAGTGTTGGAGGCATGTTGGCCCTTGACCAATTTTTGAGGAGTCTTGGTCATGTTTAACCTAATTTTGGGACTTCGACAGGATATTGAAGGTAGAGCGCAAGACGAAGCAGAGATCGCGGGATCTCGACCCCTTTTAGGGCCTTTTTGGGATTTGGGATTATGTAATGGATATGGGAATGTCGTCCCATGGGTTTACCCATGTTTAGGCCTATTTTGTAAGGTATAAATAGAAGGCTAGGCAATGTAAGAAGTAGTAGTTGCAAGTTGGCTAAGTGCTAGTGTTGGATCTGTGTGATCAAGAGTTGTAAGTGCTTTGGTGCATACTATGTGAGACTTGCAGAACTAAGTGAAAGTCATTGCAAGACACTGTTGAAGGCTGTGTGCTTAGATATACTCGAGGAAGGAGGATCTACCGAGCTGCACAGATCTCCTGTCCTCTGCAGAGTAGGGTTTTTGAGGCTATGTGCATGTAACTGATTAAAGAAGCTAATAAAGAAGACAAAGAGTTTGTGGATGTAGCCCTAGGGTGGGGGTGAACCATGTACATGCTGTGTTGCTCTACTTTGTGTGATGTGTTGATGTATTTATATGTTAATGTGCTTAGTGATTAAATATAGATGAATGATATGTTGATGCTTAGTGATTAATATTATGGATGGATGTTATATTTGAATGATATACATATGCTTAGTGCTTGAATCTGCTAGATCCGATCTGTTTTGTCATGCTAAGTGCTGCTAGATGCTAGATCTGGTTGAATACTGCGTTGCTATGTAATTAGGGTTTAACTACGCTGTAAATGAGACTGAATATTGGTGAATGTTAACTGCTGAGTGCTCTATTAAGTGTTAGAATCTCAGATCTGTGTCCCAGCTAAGGTTCCAGACATCTGAGTCCTACAACCACCCCTGCCTCATCTCGGGTGAGACTTCATCTTCTTCGCAGGTGTTGCCGAAAGGGCCGGTAGTTAGGGTTTTGTTGGTGCGTTGTTGTAGCTTTGAACCCTAGGTCTGCCTCTGTGCCAACAAAGCGCCAAAAGTCACGTGGGCCCCATTTGGGTAAGTTAGTACATCAAATTCCCGGGGTCATAACTTTTGCATACGATCTCCGTTTTAGGTGCACAATAGCCCATTGGAAAGGTATATCCTAGGAATACACATCTTTCCTGTGGAAATCCCTACACATGTTGACTGTGGGGAGCCCTAAAAACGTTGTTTAGGGCCTCAAAACTATCCCGAAAGTTAGGGACCCGAAAACTAGTTAAAAACTGTCGAAATGAGCCTGTTGGAATAGGTGGGAGGCCATTGACATCCATCGAGATCAATCCTCCCCTCTTAGGAAGAAATGTTCTCCATTGCATTGAGTGCCCCCATTAGATGAGGAAATTTATGTTGAATTTGGCCCTGGGTGAGCCACTTGCCTTGGTGCAGGAGATGCCCTACTTTGACAACTCGATAAAGCTGGATCCTTTGCTAGTGAGTGCCTTTGACATGTTTTTCCACAATATGATCATTAGATTCCTGTTGTATGTAGTCGGGGTTGATGTCTATTGGTGTCAACTTTTCTGCTATCTCCGAGGTGTCCAATAATGGTGGAAAATAAGGTTGAAGGAGATCCACGTTGAACATTGGGTGCAGGCCAAGAAAATGAGGAATGTTGAGCTCAAAAGCATTATCACCCACAACCTTGGTGATGGTGTACGACCCATAACATAGTAGGAGAAGATTCCAATGGGGTCCGGTAAGGAGTTCTTTCTGCAAATGCAACCAAACTTTGTCGCCCACCTGAAACTTATGTAGCACCCGGTGTTGATCATGGCACTGCTTGTACTTGTCATTGGACTTCTGTAGGATATCTTGAATCTGTTGGCGGATGTGCTAGATCCACTCAATGAACCGAGTGTCTTTGTCAAATTCAATTGGAGTAGGAAATGATTTGGTCGAGGTGACCACAAGGGGTAGTGCAATATCTATGGGACCCAACGGTTGGAATACCAACCCCACCTGAAAGGGGTTGTGGCTAGTTGAGCTATGCAGGGCTCGGTTGTAGCTATGCTGGAAATAGGGAAGACTCTCATCCCATGTGGGAGGGTGCTTTGAATTATACATGCTTAGGATATGCACGATAATTCAATTTATGAACTCGATTTTTCCATCTGTCTGGGGGTGGAAGGTCGTAGATTTGTTGAGCTTGGTGTCTAGCAGTGACCAGAGTCTCGACCAGAATGTGCTGAGAAATCGACTGTCCGGATATGAGACAATGGTTTGTGGCATTCCAAAATGTACCTAGACTCATTCAAAGAATATATTAGCAATGAACTTTGCTGTGATGCTCTTCTTGCAGGTGACCATAATCACCATCTTAGAAAATCGATCAACAACTACAAAAACACAGTCATTTCCCCACTTGGTGGACGAGAGTTCTGATATGTAGTCCATGGAGATTCCCATGGTATATTAGGAGTAGGAAGAGGGGTGTACCTACCTTGTTTCTTAGTGGTCAGTTTGGTAATAACATAGACAATGCATGAATTGATATACTTTCTAACCTTCAGTTGAAGTTTCGGCCAATAGAAATGTTTCTGCAACATTTCCACTGTTGACCCTCGACCAAGTTTTGAGGAAAATTTGGTCAGATTTGACACACTTTTGGACCTAGACACATTGATCGAAGAAGGAGTTCCCATGCAGAGATGATATCGTGGATATCACCGATTTTAAGGGTTATGTGGACCCAGTAAAGGGTCCTCTAGGGTTTTGTAATGGGTTTTAGGGGATGTCAGCCCATGGGGATTCCCCATGATTAGGCCTTATTGTAAGAGGTTGTAAAATATAAATAAAGAATAATGTATGGTAGAAGTAGGAAGAAAAGTGAATGTAGTTCTGTGTGGATAGAGTTTCTTTGTGCAAAGGAATGTATGTATGTTAAGGCTTTGTGCTCGATAGAGAGTTGGCTCTGTGACTTAACCTAGTTTTGGAAGGGGTATTTGGTTCTTAGTGCGCAAATATCCTGTCAGGTGAGAAGCTCAACTCTGTGTATTAGTGCATAGGAGTGAATGAATGTAAGATTCTAGCGAATAATAAAGAGGAAAAGTGGTTTGTAGACGTAGCCCCACCCTGGGGTGAACCACGTGTATCTGGAGTCTCATGGTTTTCTTTGTTCATTGTTATCTCTACTATGTTTTTCTTAGTACTTATATTAGGATGTGTAATGTATATGTATGTGTTGCTCAAATAATTTTCTTATGCTAAAATTCTAGATCTCATTCATAGTGCTAAGTGCTAAGTGTTTAAGGTGCATAATCTTTTGTTGTTACTACGCTAGATCTATCTTTGATTATGTTCTGCGATGTTAATAGGGTTAATAAACTAATACATGTCACTTCCTAAGCGTTAACATAATATTCTGCGAAGTATTTTTATCACAGATCTGTTTCCCAGCTTGGTTACAGACACCTACGTCCTGTAACCCCCCCTGCTTCTACCTTGGGTGAGACTTCACCTACTTTGCAGGTGTTGTCGAAAGGGCCGGTAGTCGGGGTTTTGTTGGCGCACTGTTAAGCGTTGAACCCTAGGTCTTGAACATGAGTTGAACATGTCAGACAGTCCAATGGGACAAAGAAGAAGAACAAGCACGATGAAGTCCAGGACATAGAGAGTGATGAAGAGGAAAACGCTTATGGAGATAACGAGTCTGATTCGCCAGGAGTAGGAGAAGATGAAGCAGAAGAAAAGAGAGGAGGAGATGAAGAGAAAGGAGGAGGTGAAGCTACACCATCTAAAGATTTCCCTATTGGGACAGTGACACCGCAAAAGAGGAAGGTTTCTCCAAAGAAACCTTCATCAAGGAAGAAAACGTGTGTCAATAATCCACAGTTGGAGGCCACCCTCACCGATGATGATATCAGTTTGGTCCACGAAGCTATGGAGGATGCCCCTGAAGACACGTTGCAGAGATATGGAGAGAAGAAGGAGGAGATATATGGAAGGATTGAGAGGGAATTGAAGGAAGTACAACAAGATGTTCGCTTGGTCAGCATAGGACCTACTGTACCATCTTCACCTTCCTCGTCACAGACTGCAGAATTGGGGGATGAACCAACCCAATTGAGAAGGCTCGCGGATGCAACAAAATCTCTTTTCCATAGAGCTCAGGAAGATAAGGAGAAGGATACATAAGACTTGAAAAAGGAGAAATACAAAGTCTTAGTACAATTACGAGCAACACAGGACAATGTATCTACCCATGAAAGTGAGAAAGCAGAGCTTCAGGAGGAAAAATCCCAACTACAAAGGGAAAAAGAGTAGATGCTTCCAAAGTAGGCCGTGGTTAAAGAAGCGGTAAATAAGGCATGCCTCTCTATGCTAGGATTGGCATAGGAGGAGAAAGATCTGGTCGAAGTTCAAATAGTGAATCTCGCAGAGACCCTCAAGCAGCTTCAGGCTAGGATAACAGAATTGGAGGCCCAAACAGTACCGAGCACCCCGTAGGAGGTGCATGACCAGAGGGACGAGTCCACCAAAAAAAAAGTATTAAGAATAAGAGCCCTCGCCTTGAAATCTAAACACTTAAGTGATAAAAGCGCCCAGACATATGAATTCCTCGCCGAGGATTTGAAGCTAAGGAAGATGGAAGCGCAATTACAGGAGGCACAACAACAAGCATTCTCATTGCAGGCACATATGAAGCTGCTCATAACAATCTAAAGAATGAAGATATCTCAAGAGAAACACACAATACAACAGAAGATCACTGCTCTCCAGTGTAAAGTGATGGAAGTAACCCACAAGCTACAACCTGTGCAGGATGAAGCTTGCAAGGTGTTCGAAGAAATTGATGGACAAGGCTCACAACTAGATCAAGTCATTGTAGCAATAGAACAATGTCTGGAAGGGCCTGTTACAGAGCAGAGAATCCAAGAGCTCACTGAGTAGGAGGCTCAGGCGATGCAGCAAGTCGAGACAACTCAAGTTAAGATCGAGGCTTTCAAAGCATCATTGTCCAAACCTGAGTGACTCGGGACGAGTCACAGGTGAGTGTTGGGGGCCTGTTGGCCCTCGACCAAGTTTTGGGGAAACTTTGGTCAGTTTTGACCCACTTTTGGACATCGACACATTGATCAAAGAAGGAGTGCCCAGGCAGAGCTGAGATCGTGTATCTCACCAATTTTGAGGGTTATGTGGACATAGTAAAGGGTCCTCTAGGGTTTTGTAATGGGTTTTAGGGGATGTCGGCCCATGGGGTTTCCCCATGATTAGGCATTATTGTAAGGGGTTGTAAAATATAAATAAATAAGAATGTATGGTAGAAGTAGCAAGCAAAGTGAATGTAGTCCTGTGTAGACAAAGTTTCTTTGTGCAAAGGAATGTATGTACGTTAAGGCTTTGTGCTTGATATAGAGTTGGCTCTGTGCCTTAACATAGTTTTGGAAGGGAGATCTGATGCTCAGTGTGCAGATCTCCTGTCTAGTGCGAAGATCAAATCCGTGGCTTAGAGTGAATGAATGTAAGATTCTGGCGAATAATATGAGGCAAAACAATTTGTGGACGTAGCCCCACCCTGGGGTGAACCACATATATCTGGAGTCTCATGGTTTTATTTGTGCAATTTTATCTCTATTATGTTTTTCTTAGTGCTTAGATTAGGATGTGTAATGGATATGTATGTGTTTCTTAAATACTTTTCTTATGCTAAAATTCTAGATCTGATTCACAGTGCTAAGTGCTAAGTGTTTAAGGTGCATAATCTTTTGTTGTTGCTGTGCTAGATCAATCTTTGATTATGTTCTGTGATGTTAATAGGGTTAATAAAATAATGCATGTCACTTCCTAAGCATTAAGATAATATTATGCAAAGTATTATTATCACATATCTGTGTCCCAACTTGGTTACAGACACCTACGTCTTGTAACCCGCCCTGCTTCTACCTCAGGTGAGATTTCACCTGCTTCGCAAGTGTTGCCAAAAGGGATGGTAGTCGGGGTTTTTTTGGTGCGCTGTTAAGCATTGAACCCAGGTCTTCCCCTATGCCAAAAACCATTGTCTTTTCAATGCCGAAGTGTCCTGCCAACCGACTTTAGTGGGATTCCCAGATCAACTTCACTCACTCACTTGATGGAACATAGATATGGCCCATAAGGCACAACAACCCATCCTGAAGATGGAAATTAGTGACAACTACATTTGCGCCCAACATTTGGTAGGTGGTGATGAATTCTGGGTCTGTCTCATAGAGTTGGGGTCATCTAGAGGTCTCATGGCCACAAGAGTCTAACACCATGGTGAGTGTTGTGACTAGCGGTCTACTGAGGCAATAAACGACGCAGTTGGTGCTTCCTGTTTTATACTTGATGTTGAGGTGGAATTAATGCATGTGGACCACTTCTGATGGTAGTCATTTTGCAATTTTCCTTGTGTTTGCATGAACTGTAGTGGATTATGATCAGTGTGGATGACTGTCTCCTTCCGAAGAATGTAATGTCTCCATTGGAGATAGGATTTCACAATGGAGTACATTTCTTTGTCATAAGTAGGGTAATTATGGAAAACATCTGATAGTGTCTCACTATGATAGGCCATGGGGTGGCTGTGTTGAGTGAGAACGACACCCACAACATAGTCTTAAGCATCTGTCTCAAACTCAAAGGGATGCTGCAGGTTCGATAGTGAAATTAATGGGGCTGAGCACAAGTGCTGCTTCAAATAATCGAACACTTTTTATTGGGACCAACTCCACACAAATTTCTCCGTACCACCACCCCTGGTTACTTTGATGAGGGCCCATGCAATATGGGAGAATCCCAACATGAACCTGCGGTAGAAATTGGAAAGGCCCAAGAAGCTCCGAAGCTCAGTGAGTGTGGTTGGGCCTGGCCAGTCACATATGACTTGGATCTTGGATGGATCCACATGTACACCATGTTGATCAATGATGTATCCCAGGTAATGGACCTTGTCCATGTCGAAGGAGAATTTTTCCAAGTTGGCATATAGCTTGTGCTGCCGTAGGGTGTGTAGAACCTGCTGAATATGCTGCAAGTGTTTTGCCCAAGTCTTGATATAAATGAGAATGTCATCCAGATACACCACTACAAAAGTATTAGTGAATGGTCGCATGATATCATCCATCATCCTCATGAAAGTGGCTGGAGCATTTGTCAAGCCAAAGGGCATGACCAACCATTCGAAAAGACCTTCCTTTGACTTGAAGGAGGTCTTCCATACATCCATATGTTCTATCAGGACCTGGTGGTAGCCAGATTTCAGATCAATATTATTGAAGTATTTGGGCCCTGTGAACTGATCAAGGAGGTCGTCAATTCAGGGAATCAGTTACTAGTTTCTGACTATGATTTTATTCAGGGCCCAGTAATCAATGCAGAGTCTCTAGGTTCCATCTTTCTTCTGTACCAACACGATTAGGCTCCCACAAGGTGATGATCTGGGACTGATGTGCCCCTTGTGGAGCAGTTATTGGATATGTTGCTTGATCTCCTCCTTCTCTAACAGAGAGTGACGGTAGACTGACCCATTGGGAAATGGTGTGCCAGGGGTAAGATCGATGGGGTGCTTGACCTAACAGTGCAGAGGTACCTCAATAGGTGAGGAGAAGATATCCGAGTATGCTTCCACGACCTTATCCACCTTCTTCTAATGTGTGGAGAGGTCGTCCACAGAGACCTTGGATGTGGTTGTGATCATTCACTCATTCTGAGAGCGAATCACGAAGAAGAAAAAATTTCCCATCTGAGAGATGACCTTCCTTCATTTCTTGGTAGAGATAAAGGAAATAGCACTAGGTAGGGCTGCCTCTGATATCCTGTACAATTTCTTGTTCAAAGTAATAATAAAATTGCGAGGCCTAGACTCATATACAACATGGAGTTTCCATAAATATGGTTGGCACAAAATAAAATTACAAACTTTGAGAGGGGAAACATCCCACAATACCTCTTCTTTGAAGGGCTTGATGCCGTATGACATGCAACATTGTTGGCTGACATGGATGTCGCTTCCTTGGTGGAGCCATCTGATGGTGGAGGGATGTGGGTGTGACATTGTCGACATGGAGAGTCACTTAAAAAACTCTACTGAGATGAGATTATTATTGCTACCACTATCAACGATGAAGTGAAACAGGGTACCCTTCACCCACATCTATGAATGGTAAATGTGCCAGCCTTCCTCTGGCTCGTTTGGTTCACCGGGCTAGAGCTTGGTGGTAGAAATGGTAGTACTGGGTTCTGCATTAATGATCCATATCCCCCTTTCTAGCTCTAACTTAGAGTCGAAACCCACTTCTGATTCAGAGGATTTCACCTCAACCGCCAACAACTTCTTTGAGCGAAAATCAATAGTGTTATGCAAGGGGCTCTTATGGAAGTCACACCACTTACCGATATCTTTCTTTATCTTTTCGGTGTCCTTCTTTTCTTGCAGCCTGGACTAGTTTTCCTAAGGCAATCCGTATTTTCTCTATCATTTGTTCAGCGGGTTGGGGCCACCCTTTCCTATCTTTTGCTGTGAGGGGTTCCCAGGCCCAAATTGTCGGGTCTTTTGTTTGAGCTTCTGCTCGATTTTGAAGACATCTCAGTAGGCCGCGCCCAAGGATGAGATGTCCAAAAACTCCATTTCGGCATGGATGTATCTATGCATACCTCCGCGATACTTGAGCACCAGATTTCACTCATAATATTTGATACCTAGCTTGGTGCGCAAGGTATGGAAGATATTTGTGAACTCGATCATTGCTTGGTCTCTTTCCTGCCGCAGTGTGGTCCATTTTGTATACAGGTCATCATAAATTCCAAAATGGTAGTATTGTTCCTTAATAACATCCATGAAGGACTCCCAGGTGACTGCAACTGTAAATAATGAGGGTTCCTCTGTTTCCTTTTGCTCACATAAAGTTTCCCACTAATATTTGACATGGGGAATGACTTTGAGGAGCGCAAAAGTAATATTTTCTCTATTCAAGAAGTTATGGACAAAGAAATACCCTTCTAACAGATTCAACCATTTTTCTACAATGTCTGTGTCTGTCTGACCTTAAAATATAGGAATATCAAAGTTGATTTGTACCTTGAATGGGGAAGTGCCTCCATTTGAGGAAGATGTGTCGCATGTTGGTAGCCGCCGAAGGATTTGCGCAAAACTATCCATTATCTCGTTGCTCTGTTGCGTGAGGACTTCCTAGATAATTTTTTTGAAGGGATCTCTTGTCTTGTTGTATTTATTTTCTCTCGCCATGAGAGTTCGCTTGGGTGTGTGAGAGATTTTGTCCTCAAGAGAAACAAGCTCGAGACCCAATTATTTGTACCCTGACCTAGTTGGGGACATGCATTAAGAATGACAAGGAGCAGACCACTCTGATACCACTGATCCAAATTTTATGAGAATAATGAAATGAATACATATTATTATCAAAATATGCTTAACACAAAATAACATATATCCAATAAAACTGGTTTCTATTCAATGAGGAAATAAGCTGAAACTGTAAAATGCAGCGGAAAACAAGCTTTCTAGAATGGTGGCGGCTTATCTCTGAGAAGATATGTGATGGTTGCACTCATTTGCCAGAAGATGATTAAAATGAGGCTCTCAAGGCCTTTTTTACAATAATCAGGAATGTAAAAAATTCTAGACATCCAAAAACCTAACCCTAGGAGATGAAGCGCCAAAAGTCATGTGGGCCTCGTTTGGGTAAGTTAGTACATCAACTTCCAGGGGTCGTAAATTTTGCATACAATCTCCGTTTTAGGCACACGATAACCCGTTGGAAAGGTCTATCCAAGGAATACACATGTTTCCTGTGGACATCCCTACACATGTTTACTGTGGCGAGCCCTAAAAACGTTGTTTAGGGCCTCAAAACGGCCCCAAAAGTTAGGGACCCGAAAACTAGGAAAAAACTGCCAAACTGGAAAACTGCCGAAATGAGCTAGTTGGAATAGGTGGGAGGCCATCGACATCCATTTGGATTAGTACTATTTCCCTCCTAGAATGGTTTATTCAATAACATCAATCAACTGGATTTCCTAGAATTCACACCTAACATTAGCTCTAAAATTAAAAATTTGGATGACCAAGTGTTTTCAAACATCAAATGTTCCTTATTGCACATGGTAGCCTCTAGGTATTCTATTTTACCCTATGTATAGGACTTATTGCACATGATAGCCTCTAGGTATTCTGTTTTACCTTATGTAGAGGCCTTAGAATGGACAATCAATCATACATACGTTAAATGTATGATCAACGATGAACAAGGGAAGTGTGTGGGAGTTTTCCTACCAGTAGAAGTAAACAAGTATTATAGGCTCAGGGAACCAGAAGTTAGGATAAATACTGATTTTGAGATAGAATTCTATGAAAAACATGACACCAACAAACTATTGGCATCCTGGTGGAAATACAACAAGAAATTTATAAACTGGACTGCAGGTTGGTATGGTACCACAAACCTGAGAGAACTTTGCATGTATGTAATGGCATTGATCTATCAATTTTATGGGGAAAAAGAATTCTCCAGATTCTTAGAATCTTGTATGCCCATGGATTATACTATGGCAATATCAAGAAGCATTTTCAATTGGGGGGCTATCATATCCAAGCAATTAAGCACTAGAATATAAGAAGCCCAAAACCCTAAGCCCGAGAATGTACCCTCCTTTTATATGGATTCTTATTTACAAGATGTGATATGTGCCAACAATATATTTACAGGGATGGGCCTGAGTTGGCATGTGTCCGAGCTCCCCATTCATGTATATTTTAGTTTTTTGTGGGAAAACATATACAGGAAAGCTTATGTTATGATATGCGATGGATTCCTAACTAGATTATACTCTATCATCTTTAAACAAGAGTGCCCATGCCTTTCAAAGCTAGGAAAAATATATTTTCTTTGGTCGGAAATTGGTATTTAGAGGAGAAATGTACTTATCTCAGAATATTTGGGGCCACTGGAGATCCACATATGCTTCCAACTTATGTGTCAGACTAATTGGTTTTGGGGGAAATATGTTATCAAACCATTTTATAGGTTTCAATGCTTCACTAGTTAAAGACAAGAAAAGGGATTTCATCCCTTATGGTTTCCAATTGGGGTACTATTTTGTAAAATATACCACACATGAGAAATAGTAAGGCCTAAGCCACTTAGAATATAGGTTCCTGACTGGTAGATACCACAAGCATGATACAAATGATTTATTATCAAAACATGTTGGGCAAGTGGTATAGTACTAGCCATATGCTCATGATAAATTTGAGGATGAAGCTTTCACCGAAAATGCACAGAACTGGGATGAAGTTATTCAAAGGAAGGACAACTCAGATTTGACTTTATTTAAGGCTATGACCATGGATGAACATGTGGAACTTATTAATCAAATAGGAGAAGCAACCATACAAGCTGAGGAAGGGAAATAGAAGCAGAGGAAGCAAGTAAAGCTATAGAGGAAAGAATCCAAGCAGAAGTTGAAAGAAAAACTCTTGAAACTTAAAAAAATAGGATAGTTGATAAGTTAGAACAACAACGGGAAAATGAAGAAGAATTAAATATGGGCGGGGGTGAACATATTCCACAAGGAGAAATCACACTAGAAGGAATTAACACTCAACTAGAACTAAGCATAGAGCAGGTGCAAGAAGAAACAAAATCAGTAGTAACATTAGAGGTCTTGACAGAGGTACCAATCACATTAGTCTTGACCTCTTTAATTGTGGATTTAATAATGATTGATGATGATTACAGTGATAATGTTGACACTTCGAGAGTTCCAATTTTAAATGATTCCAACATAGAGGAGAAAGTGAATCTAATCCTTGAAATGCCATAGTCAGAAGGATAATTTGTGGAACAGATGCAATTGGGAAGACCACAACACCCACAAAAAAAATTTCACAGTAACAGTCACAATCACCCAAAGAGGAAAAGACTCAATAAGATGAGGGTGGAAGTGAAAATGAAGAACACAGTTCAAAAGGTACATCCTCTGAGAAAGAGGCTAATGAAAAAGATAAAGACCATGGGAAACAACTTGGAGAGGCTGTAGGTAAAGGGGATGAGTAAGAAGAACATAGAAATTCCCCATCAAGTGGAGAGACAATGAAAAACCCACCAACCACTTCCATTCCTAAGGAAGTGATATCGCCATAGGGGCCAAGAGAAAATGTCCCAACAAACACTGCAACACTTGAGAAGGAGAGTGAGAGAGCCACAAAAGTAAGGGTAGAATAGACCAACACAACAGATCATCCTCCTGAGGAGACAAGCAGATAAAAACCATTGGAGAAAGTGGTAAAAGAGATGAATGGTCAAACGTCATCGACATAGAAGGGAAAGGAACCTACTCTAGAACACTTCCATACTTCAAAACACATAGGAAATGTGCTGGCTTGGGGTGATCAATAGATACCAGAGATGGTGGATGAAGTAGCATTTATTGAGGCCATATCCTATGAATGGAAGAGACAAATAGTGGTAAAGAGAACAAGTAGAGAAAGAAATCTTACTCTAGACAATACTATGTTCATAACCATTGAAGAGACTTTGTTGGACACAAAAAAGGCTAAGGTAAGTGAATTGTTAGGGGTAGGTATGGTGATATCTGATGCCACCATTGACAGTGCCAGGGAAGATGAAATGGAAGATGATTCCATGAGAAGAGATCTTGAACACCTCAGACATCATCTTGATTATTACAAAGATACAAACCAAGAAGTGACGCTTTTAAAGGATTCTTTCTTAGAGGAGTATGATAGGTACAAGCTAGGTAGAGATATCTTCATGGAGAAGACTGTAAATTATTAAGAGGATTTTTTTTTTATGTCTTGTAGTGTATAAAGATATGTCAGGATGGTTTGAGTGGGCACACATGACCCTATCCCAAATTGAATGCATCAAGAAGATACATAAACTCTGAGGGGAGGAAGAACACGACATAAGAATTCTCACTAACGAGAACATGGATAGTATTCAAAGAACAATCAAGTATTGGTTATAGGAAGTTGTGGAGCCCTGAAAAAGGATGCAAGTGATGTGGGATGGGTGCCTCGCGAGATGGAAGAATATAAATGAAAGAATGAGGGAAATTCAATTTCTTGAGTTCGGTTCCCCAGAAGAGTTTTGGAACATCGGTGACATAGTAAGACAACATGTGTACCGAGATCATAAATTTGAGTAATATGTCCTCCAAATGACCACTATGGCATGAGGGCAGGTCATAAATTATATGGAAATATTGATAAGAGTGTCGTTAGTTATGGAATACATGGTCTCCAACCTAAATAAGCATAAATAACACACAAGAAATGATGGGATTGGTCAGTGCACCAATGGACCAACACTGCTTCCCCTATATGCACACATGTGAAGATGTTTTTTCCAAATGGTCCTATTATGACAAGGAAAACCCACTGGATTAGTCACCCAATGACTAAAAGTTGACTTGAAGAGGATACGTGGATTAGTCCACATTACCATTTGTTTCTTTGTTTAAAATATATTTAAGGCTATTTTTAGAATAATTCATTTTGATAAATAGGAAAATCGACCGTGCAACAAAGGTCGATGGTTTTTGTATGAATTTTTTTAATTGGTGTCAATAAATATTTCTCACTACAGTTAATTTAGAAGCTCGGGAAGAGCCATATAAATTTTAACCAAACCTGTGTGTGCGATCATATTGGTGGATTGTTTTACATTCTATTTAGAAGCTACTGACATTCTGTAAGATTGTAATTATTTTAAGATATCTTGAGTAGTTAACATATCTTTGAATGGAATTTAGTGAAGATCAATGTTCTTTAATTTGTAATGTGCAAGTGAAGTATAGAATTATTTATTGCTGATCTTATTCTTATGTATCATTCCATGCATATCATTTATTACATAATATATAATAGTTGAATGATAGTATTAGTATTAGAATAATTCAACTATGGGTGTTGTTTACATACCGTGGCCAAAGATTACCCTTAGCTCGGTTTTCTTAAAACAAACCGGTTTTCTTTTAGATTAGTTTCATTTCCTCGTGTTATAACAAAAAATGAATAATAAAAAAAAGAGATAAGTAGTTTGAAGGAATATTGGGAAATAGAAATTTAATCTTTAAATCCCATTGAAAAGGCCGTCGGGCCATCAATCTAGAGAATCACACCAGTTCAAACGAAGAAGAGTATAATTGGGTATCGTCTTCGGGTGTGATTCTTATTTTTAAGTCAAAGGGAATCTAACCCCCTCAATAGAATTGGCACTAGAAGGAGGACCGATGCATGGAAAGTCATCAAAACAACCTAGATAAAGAAGATACTCCTATTGCTAGTAGTTCGCCTCAAGCTAAGGAAAGCATTGATATGCACCTTGATATACCCTATGTAATCTCTCATGAAGAGGTTGACGCATTGCGAAGAATCACTAGGGCATACACTTGGTAGATCATAGCATTACCATTATCCCCATTGCTTCCTCATAGAAGGAGAATGGTAAAACTTGTTGTGACTACACCAAAATACACTTTTGTACACTGTTGAGGATTTAGTGGATTTTTCTCGGCTTGATCCTAAACACACCTATTGTAACCCCACAAACAAGTAATTATTCTAAACCAAAAGATTCATAGTTTGTGGAAGAATCATCTGATTCAGAAGCCTCTGACTACTGATCTAACTACATGGGGGATAACAATGAAAATAAACAAGAAGGTGATAACCAACTTGAAAATAACGATCCTTGGTTGGCCAAGTATGCCTTGGATATACTAGTCTAATTATATAACTTATCTAGGCATCTAGAAAATCTTCTGTCTAAGTTTGACTCATAAACCTTTGGATTTCCGGAGGATCATATAAAAAAATTAATATTGGCAATAAGGTTGATGAAAGTACAACATGAAGATGTGGTGTGAATATTATTTCCATACCCTTTGGAGAATTCATCTTCAACCTGGTACTTTAACCTCTCAGTTGGTTCCATAACTAGTTGGACAAAGTTTCAAAAGGATTTTCTAGAAAAAATTGTAGAAGAAACTATAGCAGGAGCCCTGATGGTTGAACTGTTTTCTACAACCACATGCCCTAAAGGGAAAGTGAAATATTTTAATCAAATATTTACTAAAATATTGAATAAGTTTTAGCTTGAATCCAAACCTTCCTAAAATATTTAGATTGAGGTATACACAAATGCTCTACCATCCTTCATGTTAAGAACCAATACCAGATCTGAAGATATAATCACCACAAATAATGAATACACAATAGATCCACAAAACAATATAGAAGAAACCACACTTTATTAGAAGAAAACCCTTGAGGTAGGGCAACACCATACAATGGATCCTATTATGGAAGGGATCCTCTCCTGTTCACTTGCCTCTTCGAGGGGGCAACCTCCTATTGAGCTTCAGCTCCAAATACAATATTTCTCTTCATGTCTCATTACATTG
>ML781951.1:390098-421517 GCA_009831015.1 Picea engelmannii | reverse complement strand
ATGCCATGAGAGAGGCTCTAGGGAAATCTTATGAAAAACCCACTCTTGAGTCTTTTTGTGTTTCTTTGATTAGAGAGGAAGATAAGCTTATACAACTTGGAGTGATCAGCACTGCAGGTACCTCTAACAAAGCCTTAGTTTCCTAGCAGAAAGATAAACCCAAGTATCCCAAGAAGCAACATCCTCGCTACAACAACAAGAAATATAAGGGTCCCAAACCTGCTCAGACAACTTCAACTCCTAATGGTGACAAAGGAGCAAAATATAAAAATAAGAATACTAATAGACATTGCAACTTTTGTGATAAAGATGGTCATGATGAGTCCAAATGCTTCAAGAAGATGGCATATTTAGAAGCAACGATGAAGAATCTCAACATCAATATTGATTCTACTTCTTCTTCTTCTTCTTCTCATGGATATGCACTTTATGATTCTGGTTTCTCCTTCAATACACCTTCTACTTCTACTTCTGATAAGTGGCTTATTGATTCTGGAGCATCTTATCATATGGCTAAGGATAGAGACATATTTTCTACTCTAAATGAATGTAACACCAAGAAAATATTTGTTGGTGATGATAGATCTCTTAGTGTTGAAGGATCTGGAATAGTACAAGTAGAAAATGGCCATTTCAATGATGTATTATGTCTTCCAAGTCTTTCTTGTAACCTTCTATCAGTATATCAAATCACTCATTCAGGTGAAGGTAAAACCATGGAGTTTTCACTTCACCAAGTTGTAATCAAGGATCTAAAAGACCCTAATCACGTTCTTGCAACTGGAATTGCTGATGATATTACCGGGTTGTACAAGTTTGACAACTTTGGGTCATCATCTTTTTCATCAGTTTTTGTTGCTCATAGTGATGACTTGAGAAAAATTTGGCATGAGCGGTTTGGTCATCTAAACTATTGCTCATTGCAGTAACTATGTAATCAACATATGGTGATTGGTCTTCCTCTTGTTTCATGCAAAGATGGTGTTTGTGCCGGTTGTGTTCTTGGCAAAACTCATCGGGGCAGTTTTGAAAAACGTGCCTCTTGGCATGCCTCGGGTCCTTTGCAGCTTGTTCACAGTGATTTGTGCGGTCCACTTTCTTCTCCTTCTTTTTCTGGGTGCAAGTATTTCTTAACTTTCATTGATGAATTTTCCAAACGTACTTGGGTTTACTTCTTAAAACTTAAGAGAGAATTTTTTGACAAGTTTTTGGCCTACAAGGTCCTTTTAGAAAAACAATCTGGCCATCAAATTCAAAGGTTAAGAACAAATAATGGAGGCAAATATGTGAACAATAATTTTACAAATTACTGCACTACACAGGGAATCCAAACGCAACAAACTGTTCCATATACACCACAACAAAATGGTGTTGCCGAGAGAAAGAACCACACTTTAAAAGAAATTGATAATTGTATGATCCAATCTAAGGGATTAAGTCTAAAGTATTGGGTGGAATCCATCAACTGTGAAAATTACATAGTAAATCGCACTCCCACAAAGGCTCTTAAAAATATAACACCAGAAGAAGCTTGGACTAAAATTAAACCAGTTGTAAGTCACTTCCGTGTATTTGGCAGTATAGCATGGGCTCACATTCCTGATAAGAAACAAAAAGCATTGCAACCTAAAAGTGAGAAGTGTATATTTGTTGGTTATTCTGAAGATGTCAAAGGTTACAGACTTCTTCAATCACAATGTAATGAAATTATTATTAGAAGAGATGTTAAATTTGATGAAAATCTCTTGGCTTGTGAGCCTAATTCGACATTTGTGCCTTCTTTGGCCTGTGATCCTAATTCGACGATTGTGCCTTCTTCAGCCTACGAGCCATATTTGACGTTTGTGCCTTCTTCTGATCTGGTTTCTTCTTCAGATGATGACAATGAGGATGAAAATCCACCTCTGTCTACTCACTCTCCTCCAGATGATTCCTTTGAACCTGAACCAACACCAACTCCACCGCTTCTTAGATGGGTCCGTTCAACATGAGATGCAGCTGGTGATCTTGTTGGTGATCCTTCAGATCAACGTCGGACACGTTCACAGTTACATCGAGCCTCTTCTCTTTTGGCTCAAGTTTCAGAAACTCATGATCCAGAGACATTTGCAGAAGCTTCAGGTCATCCAGATTGGGATACACCAATGAATGAAGAGTATCGTTCTTTAATGGAAAACAATACTTGGGATCTTGTACCTCTTCCAAAAGGAAGAAAACTTGTCAGATGTAAATGGGTCTATAGAACTAAGTATGCATTAGATGGAAGTGTTGAAAGAAACAAGGATCGTTTAGTTTCCAAAGGATTTTCCCAATTTGAAGGAATTGACTATCATGAAACCTTTTCCCCTATAGCCAAAATGAATTCCATCCACCTTGTTCTTTCCCTTCCTGCCTCACATAAATGGGAGGTCCATCAGATGGATGTTAAATCCGCCTTCTTGCATGGAGATTTGTAAGAAGAAATATACATGGAACAACCTCCTCGCTATGTCCATAATGACTCTATCCTTGTTTTTCGCCTTAAGAAATCTATTTATGGTCTCAAGCAAGCTCCCCGATCTTGGTATGCCAAAATGGACACCTTTCTTATTGCCATTGGATTCTCTAGATGCCATTTCGATCCTAATGTCTATACCAAGAAAGTAGGAATCCATCTCATAATCCTTGTCCTTTATGTTGATGACCTTATCCTTACTGGTAGTGACTCAAAACTTTTAAACCATGTGAAAACTAGCCTTAGGAAGAAATTTGAAATGACAGACTTAGGATTTTTGCACTATTTCCTTGGCCTCCAAGTTTTGCAAACCAATGAAGGAATTTTTCTTTCCCAGTCTAAGTATGCTTGTGACCTTCTTCGTCACTTTCACATGGACGATTGTAAGCCAAACCCTTCTCCCTTCCAGTCTGGATTCAAGCTTAATGCCACCTGTACTTCTCCTCAAGTTGATGCCACCCTGTACTGTCAGTTAGTTGGTAGCCTCTTATACTTGAATCATACCTGTCCTGATATTTCCTTTGCTATTGGTCTTGTTTCCTGGTATATGAAAACACCCCATGAAAGCCATTGGAAAGCAGCTAAAAGGATACTTCACTATGTTCGTGGTACAGTTCAGTTCGGGACACATTATAGTTCAGGGGGAATCCTTTATTGGTTGGTTTCACTGATTCAGATTGGGCCAACCACCCTGATGATCAGAAGTCTACTGCATGTTATGTTTTTAGCCTTGGTTCGAGACCTGTCACTTGGGCCTGTAAGAAACAATAGGCTATTGGAATTTCTTCAACAAAAGCAGAGTACTGAGCAGTGTTAAATGCAAGTCAGGAAGCACTATGGCTTCGACAGATCCTTTCAGAGTTTGGATTCCAGCACCAGCATCCGACCAACCTTTGGTGTGACAATCATAGTGCCATCAAGCTTGCCAAAGACCCAGTTCAACATCAATGTAGAAAACACATCGAGATACACATGCACTTCATCAGAAAGCTAATTCATGATCAAGTTATTGAAGTGCTCGTTTTCCCTACAGAAGATCAAGTTGCAGACATTTTCACAAAATCTCTTACAAAAGTGAAGTTTTCTAAACTTCGATCTATGTTAGGAGTTCAAGAAGTTGTCATTAAGGGGGGATAAAATTTAATGCCTCCTTCCTTCTCATATTGTGTCACTATTGTAAATCCTTCAATCCTATCCCAAGTTGTTCTTAAGGGGGTATGTTAGGATATTTGGACACTTAGGAGTTAGTTAAGATCTACTTGGTCTAATATGTCGTTAGGTAAAAGTGTGTTTCTTAGTGTGTTTCTTTAGTATGAATTAGTATGCATTTGTAGTTAGGAAATCAGACAGTCATGATATGTTCCCGACATAGAGTGATCTGACGGTTCATACTCTCCTCGATCTTAACGACCATTGATCCGTGGATTAACACCCGATTGGTCCATGATCTCTATTTAAAGAGCATGGAGGGTCATTTTCCGATGATCGATTGTGAGAAACTTTCTTGTAAAATCTCTCTGTAATATTTTTCTTTGCATTAATAAACTACTCCAAGTGGCCGCGTTGGCTGGGGCCATGGATGTTTCCCTGTAGGGGTTTTACCACGTGAAAACATCGGTGTGTTGATATTTGATCTAGTTATGTGAGTGGTTACTGAAGGTGTTCATCCTCTTTTGGAATACTTGTGTTGTCGAACAAATTAAACAGACTGTGTGGAATGATTGACCAATGCGTGCAAGATAAGGAAACACCTATTGAACAACGATAAATTAACCAAGTACATCGCAAGAGAAGGAAAAATAGGGAATTCCGACTGAATGCACAAATAGGAGATTATGACATGGATAATATCATTTTATACCTGAGATCTGATGTGAATGTCCTTCGGAAGAAGACATGGGAGACTATGGGTAAACCAAAGTTAATCTGGTCACCTATTCAGTTGAGGTTAGAAAATTAGTGTAATATTGTCCTAATTGGAAGATTGTTAGGGGTGAATGTTAACATTGATGGAGTGCACAATATAGATTATTTCAAAGTAATTGATATAGTAGATGGTAGTAATCCTTATCCAACGTTACTAGAACTTGATTGTTCTTTTGATAACCAGACCCTGATTGATCTGAAGAAGAGACAAATGGTCTTTGAAGCAGGAGACTAGAACGTTACTGTGCTATTGGATCCCATAGAGGGGAGGAGATATGTGGAAACCAAAAAAGGAAATGATATCAATAACCTTTATAATATGATTGCACATATGGATGAATATGTGAAATCTAATTCCGATGGCGCACTCAGTGGGAGAAGTATTAGTTCCTGCGCATCGGATTTAGAAGAATCACTACAACATTGACAACATAGATTACGTGAAGTATCAACAAGGAGAAGTGCTTATATTACCCATGTGTTATAATGGATTGGAACTAAGGTATGTGATCCCTCGAAGTATGATGGGATAACAACTTTAATATTTTATAAAGGAATTTGAATTGAAATTACCCGATCAACAAAACTGTTGGCTTTAGATGTCATGCTAAAAGTGAGTTCTGTAAGATGGTGGGATTCACATAAGGACATAATAGAGAATTGACAACAATGCAAAATATTGTTACAGGTCATATTTGGAGCAGGAAAAGAATATATCGTGCAAAAGTATACGAGGTTGAGTTTTCCTATAGAGCATGTTACACAATTCATTGCGACATGGAGATCAATACCAAATAAATAATGTATGCACTTGTTTATACACACTTTAGATACGATTCCAAAGAACTGGTATTTAGAACTGGGAGTGCATGGAGAGACAACATAATGGGAAGAGTTGACTCACAACTTCAAGGTTATTTTCAGTTTTGAATATGAAGCCCCTTGAGTAGACATAGCCCTGCAAGTGATCAAGGACAATATTTTCACATTAGAAGACTCGATAGAACTAGTACCAGTATGTAGCGTGCATAGATCCTCTACGATGGTTCGAGAAGTTTTGGAATTCTGTAATGTCACTGGAAAAGACTAGGAGGATGAATATATAAGAAGTTTACAAGTACCAGAAATGGAAGGAGAACACACAGTAGAAGGTCCAGAGATTGAATATGTTGTTATGCAAAGCCATTGAAAACATGCAAAGTGAATATCAGTACAGATGATAATCCCAAGTCTTCAAACATAGGAGACTATTGGAATGAAGAAAATGTTGAAAATATAGCTTATTTACTGCGCGAATGCCGGGATCATTTTCAGAGTACATTCTCAGAGATGAAAAGGATTACTGGAGAGCTAGGAGAGATGAAGATCCCTTTGAAGCCAGATGCTAAGGCTGTGAAGTAGAAGACATATTGATTGAACCCTATATATAAGCATAAGGTGAAAATAGAGTTAGACAAGATGCTGGAATCAATAATTATTGAACCTGTCGAAGAGTTAGAGTGGATTAGTCCAATGGTGGTTTAGGATAAGAAGAAAGGAGGAATCAAAATTTGTGTAGATTTGAGGAAACTGAATGATGTTTTCTTACATGATCCAATTCCTACTCCATTTATAGATGAAGTCTTGGAGAATGTAGGAGGAAAGGAATCCTACTCATTCATTGATGGATTTTTAGGGTATCATCAGATTAGGATTGTGTAGGAAGAATCCATGCATTTACAAAACGTATTTGTCTATTTATGTTATATATATAAATTTCCACAAGAGTTATGTGTGTATATGTTTTAATTTCATGCAGTTTGAAACAATTATGTGGCATAACTTAGTTGGATGTTGGGTATGTTACATCATGTTCCACAAAGAGAATAAAAGCGTTCTCTTGTGTAACATGTGACGTAACACCCCTACCTCTGCAGGCTCTACATGACCTCCTGGTCTTGGATCGTTCTATTCCCTTGAGACGGAATGGCTCTTTAATTCCCACAGGAACCTTCACACATGTAACCATATGTCCTTCTAGGGTTTATGCCTACGCAAACAATCACAAGGCACAAACCTCCACTCCACACGACCAACAGACATAACCACAACCTTTACCCAAAAAGGTGTTTCGGGTTTTGCGATCTCTGTTGTTGAGCTCCCCTGACTCCCTTGACTCCCGAAACCCCAAAATGGGCTAACGAACCTTTAACTAGCTCCTCCCTTATGCTTCAACCATGTGACCTCAGTCACGTCCTGGGGTCCACCTCCGAGCGCGTCAGGATTTCACGACTCGTGAGTTCACGATGCAACCTCTTCTCCCTTTCCCAAAGTCTAAACTCATGACTTCTTCGTTGTGGATCGATGGTCTAGATCCTTATATGATTTGACGACCCAGATCCCGTCAGGATTTCGCGACTCTTGACTCCGAGTCAACAACTTTCTCCACTGCTTCGATTCTTGAAATGATGAAATCCGAAATCACAAGATCAACGGTTCCCGTTGATCCAGATCTAACGGTGACTACTTCTCCTGTTCTTATGAGTGTTAATAGACACTCAACCTTAACTCCTCTTCTTATCCACTGGATCCAATGGTCCAAAAAAAATCAGTAGTTCTCCCTTTGAGAATTTCAACTGTCCGTTTAAGTTCTCGATGCTCCTGGCCAAACAACTCGGTGCCTCCTTTTCTAAGCTTGATTTCTGCGAGGTGAATTTATCCCTCGTCTTCCTTTGAACTCTTCGAAGCCTCTATCCCTCTCAATATCAGTTCTTGCTGTAAACTCAAGGATTGTAAGGGATTCTTCCCGCACTCCTGGCGGCTTCATGAAAATATCTGATTATCTAAAATCTCCAACTCTGCACAGTCCTTGCGAAAATAGCTCTTCAACCACTCTCTGGGTTGGAAAATTCTAAAACTCCAAGTCACCTGCGCACACATTGCACGACTTTGTGATATAATTTCACTCCTACTGGTATGAGAACAATGGTATCTCTCCTGATATTTTCTGAGGTAAGACTCAGAACTTGTCAACGCACTCCTTGCGGACCCTTGCTACACTCGTTGTAGGAATTCTCAGGACGAGAAAAAATTGAACCTCATACTCCCCCTCTCACAGACTTCATACATTCAACATGTATTCATACATACACACAACATTGAAACAAATGCATAGCAGAGTGTATAAGAAAATTGTAAACATACCATTCGATAGATGCAAACAATATTCATCACAACACCATGAGTTTGGATCAAAGCTTTCTTATATTAATCCAAGTGTATCTGTACATGGGTTCTATAGAAAAAGCTATCTGCTTATACAATCTTCTACAATCTATCTTCTACTCTTCTCTTCTATTCTTCGTTCTTCTACAACTCTTAGCTTCTACTCTTTTCTAAGAGAATAATCTTACAATACAATACATATGAGGGACCTTTCTAGAGTTTTCCCTCCTACATATCTAATATATGAAATCGAAAATAAAAGCTACAACTACTTTACATTTAATACATTAAATGCCTCCAACCAATAGATGAGAGCGAATGCTCAAGATATGTGTTACAATCCCCAAAACATTTAAGAACAATTACATCTCTTCAGATATTACATTAATGTTCCTCTTTTGAACTTCAAAATATATCCAAAATGCATGTGTTGGTGCATATCCAACTATCCTTCCGCGTTTGCGCTTGCTTTGTTGGCGATGCTCCTGCATCAACATGCCTTGGCATGGGTGGCCGGGGATGTTACAATATGGTATCCGAGATTCAGTTTTCAACACTGAGCCTGGATGGGCCGAGCATGTTGAGTTGAAATGAAATTTCACAGAGGATTTATTTTGAAGTGGCCAAATTTCGAGTTGCAGAGCATCCATGGTAAAATTTAGAAGAAACGATGCGAAATTGGGAAAAGCCCCAATTTTTGTTGTTAATTTCATGATAAAATGGATAAATTCAGCCAAGTTGTGAGATATTCTTGATTGATATATGTTCTAGAAAATTCAAACCTAGAATGGGTCGAATTTGAAGTTACAGCGAAGCCATGACAGATGGAGCGAGTTTAGTAATTAAAATTCTCAATTCATGAATTGTGTTTGGGTAAAATTCGTTCCAGAAATGTCAAAACACAACGATTTGTTGTTGCAGAGGCTGAACTGGTGTTATCGAGGTGAAATTGAGTAAATTTCATAGTTGCAGAATGTCTATGGTAGAAATTGGGAAAAATTTAAGCAAAATCCCCAATTTCTGCAGCAGAATTCACGAGGAATTGATGCACATAAAAAATGTATGTGCGCAGGTGGGCACACTAAAAATGCATGATGCACAGTCAAAAGCTTGTGATATGTAAAAATTGGGCACTGCGTAGAAAAATATTGGCGTATGGGAGCACGCGCTAAAATTTGGTGCCGTACGGAAATATGTTGGTGTGCTCATGCGCGCACCAAATTTTGGCACCGCGTGGAAAAATGTTGGTGTGTGGGTGCGCGCACTAAATTTTGGCACCGCACGTAAAAATGTTGGTGTGTGGGTGCGCGCATGGAAAAATTTTGGTGTGCGGGTGCATGCGCTAAATTTATCATTGCGTAGTGTGCATATGCATAATAAGGTGCGTGCGGTGTGCATACACATAATAATGGTGCATGTGGTGTGAGTAGTATTGGCAGAGCACATGGAAGTTTGGTTGGTGCATGCACAATGTGGGTATATGTTGTCGCACGACAGTTTAGTTAATGGTGCGCACAGAGTATTGGTGCGTGGTGGGGGCGTACTAAACTTTGGCATGGTGCAATGTGTAGAGTGAAATGCACGCATAATATCAATGTGTGATACAAAAATTGTGCGCAATAGGTAATAGTGAAAGAACCAAAATTTTGCGCGGTGGATATTGGCGCGCGACACAAAAGTAGTGCGTGCCAGTTATTGGCGCGACAAAGAAGTGATGCACAATGATTATAGGTTCATGAAGCATGAATTACCTTGTGGTGTTGATGTGCATGTTAAATATGGGTGTACATGTTGAAATTTGTGTGCGTGAAGTCGTCTAGAGGGTGAACAACAACATAAAACTAGTGATTTTCTGCGACGTTTTATATCATTTGAACGTCATCTTTTTGCAGCGCATTTTTGAGGCCCTTAAGATCATTTTTAGGTACTCAAAAACCACAAGAATAGACTATGACAAGATACACATTGTCTTTGCAACTCAAATAAAAGAGATCGGAGAGAGATTTCTAATGGTGTAAACCGTTAGTCAAATGAAGCTTTTATGAGAAAGTTACAACACAAACAATGAAGGGTAAATTTTAAGACCCAACTAACTTCAAAGAGCCATAACTTTCTACTCCGGAATCAGATTGAGGTGCAGGAGAAGTCAATGGAAATATATTGAACCATAGAAGATAGTCCCAAAGTTGAATTAAATTTCTAGGCATGTTAAAAATGTTTAATATGGAAAATAAGGTAGTTGTAGCATTCCAGACCAAAAACATGAATTGGCCTAGAACTTCAGCAGGCTGTAACTAGTAGCCCAAAACCCAAAAAGAGGTGAAACTTGGAAAGAATGTCTAAAATGTGTATATGAAGAAACACAATAGAGATCCTATGAAATATCCAATGGATTAGGTGTAAAAATGCATAATTACAGCGCAGAGTTGCGCCCAGTTGAAGTGTGAACAAAAACATTAATGGACAATTTTCAAATAACCATAACTTTCTGCTCAGGACTCAAAATTGAGCATGGGAGTAGGCGTTGGAAAGGTGTCGAACAATAGAATATAATTCGTCACCCATAAAAGTGATCTAGGAATTGAATGTTTTAGGAAATCAGAATAAAGGATTCTGATATATTATTGAACCAGAATGGTTCATATATTTTCATGAAATTGTTGAGTCAGTTAGCCTGACAAATTTTTGTGGGATGCACATTTTGCAGAGTTAACAACAATTAGATAAGATCAAAATTAGAACATAGTCCATAGGAACGGAATATTCACAAGGAAATTACAACCAACAAGATGATATTAGAGGGATGGATTTCCATATGGGCATTGAAGGAACAAACTCCAATGGACATGGAGAAGGAAGGGATGAAAACATGAACATGGTAGAGACCATTAGAAATTTACAGAAGGATGTCCAAATCCATAAATATGATAATGAAAGACTTATGAGAACAAATGTTAGGGTCCTAACCCGCACATAGGTAGATCAATATATTTCGATGTAATAAAGGTCAATATTAATAAGGCCTTTCAATAAAATAGAATAAGGCGGATGTAAGAAGACCTAATAGAAGCTTCCACTTCTAGAAGGATCTTCCTCTAGATGCTTCTCTTGATAGACATAGTTAGTATAAATAAGGGTCGAGGGTATGAAAACCCTAGCTTGGAGATTATTGTAACAGAGCGTTGCTTGACTGGAGGTTTCCCCCTCGAAGAGGCCCATGAACATTGCTTTCTTAATCAAAGTGTTATTTATGTTGTGGTTCTTATATCATTTCTGTGTTATTGTGGAGATTATGTTGGTTATATTACTATTATTTTTCCATCTCTAGCATTTTATTTCTGTTCTACATACCTTTTATATCTGGTATATTACAAGTGGTATCAAAGCACTTTCCTTGGCAGAAATTGTGGGATTTTTTCTTCTTCAGGGTAGAGACGTATTTTGACATCTTTAAGCCACAAAGATCTGTCGTTACACGCATAAACCCGCAGTTGAGGTATTCATACACGCAGGAAATGCAAGTGGTTCTTAAGCGCGCATCTATTGGCCACCCTTGTAACCCCTGTTGGTACCCCTTCGAGTGGTAGCGCACTAGACAACACCTATGTACAGATCGACCTAGATTTCTTGAAGCCCTCTTTAGATAAACTGATCGGTTGCCTGACTGCTATAGTTCCACCGAGAACAACACTCGGGAAGATACTCTCTAGTACTTGGGTAGTCGGGTAGTACGACTAAGGGTACAGTCTATCCTCCTTAGTTAGTTCCCTGAGATATTGGGCCAAGTACTACTGTTGGAACCCCCACGTATATCAGAGAGCTATAACACAGGGCAAACCCTTGTTTGTAGAACCCTTGAATACCTAACCTTTGGGGGACAAAAACACAAACAAATTAAAACATACAAGATCTATTGTCGTGCAACTGTGTTCGGGTTGCTAAGTAAATACACATTTATTTTTGGTTAAGAATTTGGGGATTTCATCACTGCAGTATTCTTCAGACAGGAGTATAACTCCACAGGTGTAAAAACAAATAATAAAAAAAAAAGTCTAGAAAATTTTTCACCATTATTTGAGACATATTCCATTGGATTCATCTCTTCGCCCTTATCACATTCATCCATATCATATTTCGGCAATTTTTTTTGACCCTGCCCACCCATTTTCAATTCACCCATCCTCGTGGCCCATACCCATATCCAAGACTTGGAAGCTCGCTTCAACACCTTGCAATCTGGTTTCCTCGAGACCCAAAAAGAAGTGAAACAAATCAATGCTACTATTGCCTCCATCGATTCATCCATCAATACAACCATAAATACAACAATGCAATCCTCAATGCAGGAAGTCAAACAAGAACTGACCACCTAGCTTGAATCTATCTTTGCATCACTCTGCACCAAACTGAAGATCCCTACAGATGACCCTTTCTCTGATGCACCTCCAAAGACTGAAGGTGAACATTCCTCTCATTCCCATACCTTTTGGCCCCATCACTTTCAACATGACCCACACCTTCCATGGGTGGATGTGACCAAATTTGATGGCTCAGACCCCACTGGTTGGGTCACCCAAATGGAACATTATTTCTCTTTATACAGAATTACAGATGACTTGGCCAAACTTTGGTATGGTGTTTCTCCATCTACATCAAGAACGTTGGCAATGGTGGCAATGGAGAAAAACTTCCAGTCAAGGGTATATTGGTTGGACCCAATTTGTGACTGAGCTTTATGAATGCTTTGACACTGACACCAACCATTTGGGCCGTTTGACAAAGTTGAAACAATCAGGAACAACAAAAGACTTCATAGCTGCCTTTGAGCGCCTGGATTTTAGAATAGAGGGCATGACTGATGATTTATTTTGAGAGTGTTTTATCAGTGGCCTCAAGGAGGAGATTCAAGCCCATGTCCTCATGGATCACCTTCGAGTTGGGTGGAGGCTACTAAAAAAGATAAAGAAGCACAACTGGTTGTATCCTCTCAAAACTGTAAACCCTCCTTTATCCCTCTCCCTAAACCCGTAAATCCCACTACTCCCTTCGCCCCATTAAAGATCCAAAAATTGACTAGGGCTGAAATGGCTAAACGCCAACTTAAAGGCCTTTGTTATAATTGTGATGAAAAATATTTCCCAGGCCACAAGTGTAAGGAACAAAAGCTTTTTATGGCCATCTCTGAGGATATTTCGGAAGAGGATGTTGAAACTCCCCTTGTGCTTGAGTCACCTGAAATCACTGACATAACCCCTCCCTCACACCCTCCTGAAGTGGAACCGATCATTTCCCTCAATGCTCTTACTGGCTTCTCCACCCCCCAAACCCTCAAGTTAATCAGTTACATCAAGCATCAGAAGGTCATCATTCTGGTTGATAGTGGAAACACCCAAGATTTTATTCATCGCCACATTGCCCAAGAAACTCATTGCTACATCCATGTCGTCAACAATTTCCAAATCATGATTGCCAATGGTGGGTCCATGAAATGTGGAGGGCACTGTGAAAATGTGCGTCTCCAAATCGGTGATACCACCTAAAATCCCATATGTTTGCTATCGACATGGGCGTTTGTGACATTGTGTTGGGTGAAGACTGGCTAAGGACTTTGGGTCCCATTCTCATGGATTTTAAGGCATTAACCATGCAATTCGACCAGGAAGGCCACCAATATAAATTCCAAGGCATCACAGTTGGTTCACCTGAGGTCATTAGTTCCCATCGCATGGAAAAGCTGCTAAAAAAGGTCATTCTGGGGTCATTGCCCAACTCCGTGCCATACAAGCAACAAAGACACCCCCGGTCCCGGAAGACCTCCAAGCCCTCCTTTCTAAACACCAAATGGTATTTTCCACTCCCTAAGGACTCCCTCCTTCCCGCGGTGTTCATGATCATTCCATTCCCCTTGTACCCAGAAGCCTTCCTCCCAATATCCATCTGTATCACCACCCCTTTTCACAAAAAAATGAAATTGAGAAAATGTTCCAGGAACTCCTTATTGTAGGCGTTATCCACACTAGTACGAGCCCTTACTCTTCTCCTGTAGTCATGGTCATGAAGATAGAAGGTTCTTGGAGAATGTGTCCTAACTTCCGTGCCCTCAACAAACTGACCATTAAAGACAAATTTCCCATTCCTGTCATTCATGACCTCCTGGATGAATTGAGTGGTGCCCAATTCTTCACTAAATTTGATCTTCGCTCAGGCTATCACCAAATACGTATGAAGGAGGCAGACATTCCCAAGATGGCCTTTCGAACTTATGAGGGCCACTATGAGTTTTTGGTCATGCCCTTTGGCTTGTGTATTACCCCTCCACCTTCCAAATCCTCATGAATCATGTCTTCCATCCTTTTCTCTGTCAGTTTGTATTATTTTTCTTTGATGATATCCTAATCTATAGCAAAACCTAGACATACCATCTTACTTATGTGGATCGAGTTCTCCATCTACTCTCTCAGCACAAACATTTTTTGAAACAATCTAAATGTGCTCTTGGTGCCTCAGAAGTAGAATACTTGGGTCATCTGGTTGGCAAGGGTGGCGTCAGGGTGGATCCGAAAAAGATTGAAGCTATGCAAGACTGGCCACACCCAAAGACTCTCAAAAGCTTGCGTGGATTTCTGGGCTTAACATGGTATTATCGCAAGTTTGTTAAGAATTATGGCAAGATTGCAACACCTCTCACGGCTCTCCTAAAAAAGAACTCTTTCACTTGGACTACAGCCACTGCTCAAGCTTTTCAAACCTTGAAGACATCCATGTGCGCCACTCCATTTCTGGCCCTTCCTGATTTCACAAAGACCTTTGTGTTGGAATGTGATGCCTCAGGGAAAGGAATCGGTGCTGTCCTTATGCAAGAGGGTCGAACTTTGGCCTTCATCATCAGGAAACTATTTGAAAGGAATCTGGGAAAACCCATCTATGAAAAGGAAATGTTGGCTATCCTACATGCCATTGATCTGTGGCACCCTTATTTCTTGGGGAAACGTTTCCAAATTAAGACAGACCATCAAAGCCTCAAGTACTTTCTAGAACAACGCATTTCCTCCCCGGAGCAACAAAAATGGGTGACTAAGCTCTTTGGATATGATTATGAGATCATTTACAAGAAGGGAAAAGGAAATGTGGTGGTGGATGCACTATCTCAAAAATATGAAGAAGAAGGATCCATTTTTTCTCTTTCCTTCATTGTACCAGATTGGCTCCAAGCTATGCGCCAAGAATGGATACAAGATCCCAAAAGTTCGCATCTGATTCAACAATTGCAGACCAATGCTCCATCTCCCCCAGGGCACTCTTGGCTCTAGGATGAGATTCGATACAAAGGTCATTTGTATTTAAGTAAACAATCAAAGCTTAAATCCATAGTACTTTCTGAGCTTCATGCTACACCCACAGCGGGGCACTCTGGGTTCACCAAAACCTATGATAGGGTCAAACGTTCTTTCTTCTGGGATGGTATGAAACAAGAAATCTGTAATTTTGTCGCTGAATGTGAGGTGTGTCAACACAACAAGTGAGAAACAGTCAAATCTCTGGGCACACTACAATCGCTTCCGATTCCACCTGCTATTTAAAAGGATATCTCTATGGACTTTATTACCGACTTACCCAAATCTGGAAATAAATCAGTCATAATGGTGGTTGTGGATTTCCTTTCCAAGTATGCTCATTTCTGCACTCTTCAACACCCATTTACTGCATCCACGGTGGCTCAAATTGTCATGGACCAAGTATTCAAGCTTCATGGCATGCCACACTCTATTGTTTCTGATCGTGACCCAACTTTCACAAGTAATTTTTGGCAAGAACTGTTTAAGCTAAAGGGCACCCAATTGCATCCAAGCACGGCTTATCATCCCTAGACTGATGGTCAAATGGATGTTGTCAACAAGTGTTTGGAAACATATCTAAGGTGTTTTTCCTCTGAAAAACAAAATCAGTGGGCTCAATGGTTACCCCTAGCTGAATGGTGGTACAACACTTCCTACCATACAGCTACACGCATGACTCCTTTTGAAGCGGTATATGGACAGAATCCCCCTTCAGTTCTCTCATACTTACCGTGTACCTCGAAGGTCCAGGCGGTTGAAAAAACACTTACAGTTCAAGAGGATATTCTTCGTACCCTTAAAGAGAACTTGGTCATGGCATAGAATCGCATGAAGAAACAAGCAGATCAAGGTTGCTCTGAACGTCAATTTGCAGAAGGGGATCAGTCGTTTCTACGACTGCAACCATACAAGCAAACTTCCCTCAAGGCCAAACAATGTCAGAAGCTAGCACCCAAATTTTATGGTCCTTATACAGTTCTCAAGCATGTGGGACAAGTCGCCTATCAGTTAGCTCTGCCCATTCAGTCAAAGCTACATCCTATTTTTCATGTTTCATGCTTAAAGAAGGTGATTGGAACTAGGTGCCAAATTCAAACCAAACTTCCCGAGTTAGCTGAAGAAGGATCCATTTGGCTACAACTACAAGCAGTTTTGGACTAGCGTGAGCATCGCCTACGTCAATGAACCATCAAGGAAGTGCTAGTCTAGTGGAAAGATACAACTCCAACAGATGCCACTTGGGAACCAGCTACCATTCTGCAGTAGTTTCCACATATCAAGCCTTGAGGACAAGGCTAATTTTAAGGGGGAGGACATGTTATGGTCCTAACCCGCACATAGGTAGATCAATATATTCAGATGTTATAAAGGTCAATATTAATAAGGCCTTTCAATAAAATAGAATAAGGCAGATGTAAGAAGACCTAATAGAAGCTTCTGCTTCTAAAAGGATCTTCCTCTAGATGCTTCTCTTGATAGACATAGTTAGTATAAATAAGGGTTGAGGGTATGAAAACCCTAGCTTGGATATTATTGTAACAGAGTGCTTCTCGACTGGAGGTTTCCCCCTTGAAGAGGCCCGTGAACATTGCTTTCTGAATCAAAGTGCTATTTTTGTTGTGGTTCTTATATCATTTCTGTGTTATTGTGGAGATTATGCTGGTTATATTAATATTATTTTGCCATCTAGCATTTTATTTTTGTTTTGCATACTTTTTATATCTGGTATATTACAACAAATGAGCAACAAGAGGAGTTCAACATGAAGTTAATGTAGATCTTGAACAAAACAGAAAAGAAATTGGATAAGGAGAGTGGCTCAAGCAAATCAGGAAGTCACAGGTCTCGTGATGAGAAAAGAAGAACCATAAGTGTTATCAGACATCACCGTCACTCCCCGAGGCATTCCAATAAGAGAGCACACAACAACTCAAGTCCATATCCTTTCAGAAAGCATAAGAGATCTGGGTGGATGAGCTACAAGGATAAATGAACAAAATCAAACCTCCTACATTTGATGGTGAGCACAAGAAGGATGAAGATGCAGAGACATGGTTGCTGGGAATGAGAAAGTATTTTCAATTGCATAATTATTCTTCTCATGTAGAAGGTATAATTTCCATCTATCAACTCAGGGGAAAGGAATCCATGTTGTGGGATCAGCTTGTGCAGGTGCAACACATTAAAGAGAAAAATTTTACTTGGAGGGAATTCAAGAAGGGTTTTGAGAAGAAATACTTGACTAAGAGATACTATGACAAGAAAATGAAAGAGTTATTTGAACTCAAGCTTGGGAGTATGACCATAGATGAATATGAAAAAAGGTTTTTAGAACCGCTGAAGTATGTCTCTTTCATCAATGATGAGACAATTAATATTCATAGGTATTTGAGTGGATTTCCATCATTCATTAGTGACAAAATACAGTATGATGATCCCAAGACATTGGAGGAGACCATAAGGTGAGCTAAATGCCTATATGATCAACAAAAAACAAGGCCAAATTTCCAAAGAGATTGGGAATACAAAAAGAAATTCAAGATGGATTAGAGGAAGAAGGGAACTAAGCCACCATTCTTCAGAAATAATACTTAGGGACAACCAAATTCTAGAGATCCTAGAGAGATTGAGGCAGGGGGTCAAAGGCCAAGGCAACCACCTATTCAATGTTGGGGTTTTAAAGGAGATCATATGTTCAGAGATTGTCCACATAGAGGTGAAAAAGTGAGGACTGTTCACAATGTACAACAAGTTGAAACAGTGGAGGACATGGGCAGAAATGTACCAAGGATCTATGCAGCCCTGGATAACAAGAAAGAAGAGTATTAGTCACATATGATTGAAGTGGAAGGTATGATCAACAACCAAACCATTGCTATTTTAATTGATTTAAGAGCTAGTCATAGTTATATAGATCCTAAGATGGTGGAAAGTTTGAATTCTCCAAGAAGCAAGCATGGAAAATCTTGGTTGGTGCGGCTGGCTATCGGAGGAAAAAGAAAATTTAATGAGATGGTTAAGTCATGTCTTATGGACATGAATGGACTGAACACCAAGGTAGATTTGAACATATTTCCTTTAGGTTCCTATGACTGTCTAATTGGGATGGATTGGTTGGACCAACATCATGATATCCTAGACTTTTATAACAAGGCATTTACTTGGTTGGATGAGGAAGGGAACCTAAGGAAAGTGCAGGTAATTCTTAGGGAAATAACCATCATATAAATTTCAGCATTTCTACTAAAGAAATGTTACAGAAAAGGGTGTCAAATATTTGCAGCTCATATGGAAGAGACACCTAAATATAACATGCCAAATTTGGAAGATCATGCAGTTTTGGAAGATTTTGAAGATGTGTTCAAGGAGGTACCAGGACTACCCCCAAAGAGAGATATTGATTTCTCTATAAATTTAATTCCTGGAGCAATGTTGGCATAGGGGTAGACCTAGGGTTCAACGCTACAACAATGCACCAACAAAACCCTAACTACCGACCCTTTCGACAACACCTGCGAAGAAGATGAAGTCTCACCCGAGGTAGAGGTAGGGGTGGTTGAAGGACTCAGGTGTCTGCAACCTTAGCTGGGACACATATTTGTGATTATAATACTTAATAGATCACTTAGCACTATTAGTTCATAATTATTTATCCAATGTCTACTTCGCACATAAAACAGAGCATCACAACATTCACCCATATCTAAAGTAATTAATCACTTAGCATAAACAAATGGATTAGATATAACAGGTTCAAGTACTAAGCACATCCATCTATGTTAGATCTAACATCCATATTCATCATAAGCACCAAGCATCAATAGATCTATCTATCTATCTTTATCCAACACTTAGAAAATAACACATAAATACATCAGAACATTGCACAGAGCAGAATAACACAGTATTTACGTGGTTCACCCCCACCCTAGGGCTACGTCCACCAACTCTTATTTTTAATTATCTTCTTCAATGGGTTACATGCACAGAGCCTAAAAAACCCTACTCTGCATAGGACAGAATATCTGCGCAACTTGCTAGATCCTTCTTCCTTGCGTTACAACACAAAGCCTTTCACAGTCTTGCTACAACTACTTGCACCTAGCTCTGCAAGTCCCTCCCAGTATGCATACAGCATTTACAAACACTACTTGCACTTAGAACTTAGATTATTGGCCTTCCATCACACAGATGTATTCTCTCCCTTTCCTTATATTTCCTAGATATCTATATACACATACAAAATAGGCCTAATCATGGGTAAAATCCATGGGCCAACATCCCATTCCCGTTACATATTCCCAAATCCCAAAAAGGACCCAAAAAGGGGCTGAGATCCCTCGATCTCTTCTTTGTCTTGCGCTCTATCTTTGACAGGATTTCGAAGTCCCAAAATAGGTCAACTTAACCAAGGATCTCCCAAAACTTGGTCAAGGGCCAACATGCCCCCAAAACTCACCTGTGACTCATACCGAGTCACTCTGGTCTGACTAGTTCTTCGTCGAACGCCTTGAGCTTGGCTTGAGCTTCTTCGACCTGCTGCTGTGCTATGAACTCCTTTTCAATGAACTCGTGGATGACTGCATCATTGATAGGTCCCTCTAGAAGCTGTTCAGATGTAGTGGTAACCTGCTCTAACTCTTCTCCTTGGCCTTCTACCTCTGTAAACAATTTATAGCCTTTATCTTGCACAGGTTGGAGTTTCTGAGTTACCTCCATAACTCTGCTCTAGATAGTATGGATTTGCTATTGTGTGGTGCATTTCTCTTGGGAACGCTTCATTCTTTCCACAATTGACAAGGGCTTCAGCTGCGCCTATATATTTTCGACTTGGTACTTCGCCTCTTGGAGTTGCTGCTCCAGTGCTCTTAATTCTGGACCGTCAGCGAGTCGTTCATATGTTAGGGCACTACGATCAATGAGCTTCTTACATTCCAGGGTAAGAGCCTTTAGCCTTTCAACTGTGCTCCTGGCAGTTGCTTCTCGTTGGTCTCTTACATCTTGTGGGGTCTAAGGTACTGCGCGTAGCTCCAAATCTGCGATGCGTTGTTGTAGCTGCTGGATCACTTCTTCAAGGTGCACTACTTGCTGTGGAACTTGCTCTTCAACCTTTACTTCTACGATTGTCACAGAGTGAAGTGCTCTGTTGACCATTTCCTTTACTTTGATTTTCTCCACGAGCAACTGTTCCTTTTCCTACTGCAGCTGTTCTTTTTCTTCATCAAACTTCGATTGGAAAGCGAGCTTTTCCCATTCTACAACACTATTTTTCTCTACAAGGACTCTCTGTAATTGTGCCAAAGCCTGGGTGGCTTGATATTTTTTTTCCTGTTCTTGTCGAAGGTGATATTCAACTGTATCGACTAAGCGGTGGAGTTGAGCTGGCTCATCTCCCAATTCTAGTTCTCCTGGCGCAGTGGAGACTGCGTGACTGGACTGTAGGGCTTGTTGTACCCCACAGAGTTTAGTCTCGATTCGATCATACATCTCTTCTTGCTTTGCTTCTTGTTTCTCTTCTATTTCCAGTGAAGCATCATTCAAGGCTGCTACGAGGAAGTCAAATTCATAAGAAGTGAGGACGGTCTGCATCTTGGTCATGGTGGCCTTCGATTTCTTCCGAGAGGAAGGTTTCAAAGGCGCAACTTTCCTCTTCTTCAGGGGATCAACCTCATCACCCTGCTGCTGTTCAACCTCTTTGTCATTCAAATCTTCACCATCACCTCCTTGCTATGGTGATATGGAAGAAGTCTTCACGGATTCACTGTCTAAATCCTGAACCTCTTCAGTCTTCTTTGTCTTGCTAGGTCTGGGTGTATCTTGCATAGTTTTTGGGCTGTCGATGTCGGATATCTTTGCAGGGTCTGCTGGAATGAGGAGGTCTGCCAACCAGTCCTTGGTGATCTCCTCCAAGTCCTCCTCCATTATATTATAATAGGATTGGAGTTGTTGCTTGTGTTCGTCAGCGCACGCTGTGATGTAAATAAAATGTCGGTTTGCGTTGAACTTCATCAAGGGCCTGAACTGGTGTAGAGTGTTTGGTGTGATGCGAGGTTCATATTGGATGGTTGTCTTCAACTGGTTGTAATAGGTATGAAAAAAAACATTGGATTGCCACTATTTTTTCATATCTCTTGAGTACCGTAGTGTATTGAACTTCGCAGCCAATGGTTTGAAAGGCTCGATGTCCGGGAAGGTCGCAGCTTCCGACATCTCCCAGGCAATAAAAGTGACCAGGATCAATAGCCAACTGAAATGAAATTTGTACCCTTGATCTTGGGCTTCTCTGCAGTCGAGTTCTAATTGGTTCACCAGGTACTTTGCCCAATTCATCTGAAGTCCTTCGACGCATTTCCCTGCGAGGTCGACATCAAAACCGGTGACTTGGGTGGGTCAGTTCTTTTGGACTAAATTCCCTACAATCAATTAACAGGTGAGGTGCACTGTGACACTCTGGATAGAATCTACCTTGTAGCCTTGCATTCCTTTCTTGACATCGCCATAAGTGTCCTTGATCCGTTGTGCTAGAGCGCGATCCATGGCTTTTCTGGGGTAAAATACTTGTGGATCAGGTCCTTGCATGCTTAATCCTGTGATCCGATGGATCAATGACGGATCCACTGTTATGCAGCAGTTTAGCCACAAGTAACCTCCATGGTAACATGACAACAATATCTTGACACATGAATTTACCTCCTGGTATCATCCGAAGTGAGGAATCTTCATGCCATTGAGAAATGTGGACTGCGTAAGGTTCATAGTCCATGACTGGGGGATTATCTTCAAATTTTTCCCCTTGGTTATGGTGAGGTAATTATGTGGGAAGAACATGTTATAGGCTTTGTGATCTCCGAGGTTGAAGTCGCTAAACTTCAATGCTGCATTATTATCTTGGTCTGCTTGAACTATGCGTATCCCCTTTGGGAGGTACGCAGTGACCAAGGTGTAGTCGAAATCTCTGGGCACGCTGTCCTGATTTATTGCGGCTCTCAGAGGTGGTAGATAGGTGGGTAAGATGGTTGGGATCAATTCAGCATTCACTAGATCATCCCTACGCTTGGTTTTCTTTTCATTGGTTGACCGGGATGGTTCGGCTCCTCGAGCAGTGGACAAAGAGGCTGGTAGTATTCTCGTCGACGATGCTTGTATACCTATAGACATCGACATGACTCTTTCAGTCATGAGGTCGATCAAAAATTCCTCGACAACTTTCTCTACAGCTCTCAACTCGCCCGGCATACACGCTTGGGGTTAACAATATTAGGTTCGGGGGGTAGCTTAGACACAATAACGATATAGAGAGCAAAATAATGATGATCATTGTATAAACTCAACTTAGTCTGTGGGCTCAAATTCTCAATTGGAAAAAGTATTCTCGGTGCGTGGTGCGGTGGGATAAATAGGTAACTCAACAACATGTCGCTTGCAATGGGTATGGAGCCTTCATTAACTTGGTTCTGTCTGTTATGGCACAGTCCCAACGGTCAGATGGCAAGATGGATGGACATAAATGGATTTCTATCCATTCAGAGCATTGATCTAATGGTTACAATGTCCCCAATGGATATATTTCTTCTTCATGGTGAAGTGCCATATGTTTTTGTTCGGATATCTCGACGAAGCTCCAATTTTGAAAATTTTCCTTCTACGAGGTTCCCTCTGGAATCTTTTGCAACTTGTCGATCTTAGCTTTCTTTTTACTTAGATTTCTATCCTTCTTTCCAGTGAGTTTCATCTCGGTATTCATTTTTCCATTCTGATCCTTAGCTTATTCTGGCATAGTTACTTCGCGCTGTTGAGACTCCTTCTTAAGATTCAAGGGTAACCCTTCTTCTTCATCTAGAATAGGTACTTCAATCTTTAGTGGTTTTTCTAGTGTTCTTGCAACTTCGACATCTGGGTTTTTGGTGTTAAGTAGCTTTGGTCTGTTCTTCTGTTCTTTAATCAAGTGTGCGATCCTTCTAGTCATGAATTCTTTTAACTCTTGCTTCTTATGTTCTAAAACTTCTTCTTCTTCTTTCCTCCTGGCCTGATCTCTTTCAATCCAAGGTTTTCCTAGTAGCATGGTAAACGAGGCACTGTTCTCGTTGAATTTAACAATCTCAAAATATTCCCCTGTCGAAGTTCCATTGGCATTCATAGGTAGCCGGGTGAGCTTTCCACATAGGTTTATCAACTTTCCTTTGAATATTCCTATTCCTCCTAATGAAGGAATCATAGCAGGTCTTCCTATAGCTTCCCAAGTTCTTTCTATCATAATATTCACCTATGTTTCCTCATCCAGAACAAAGTCAACGTTGAAGTTTCCTATTCTTTCTTCAAGGTATTATTTTTCTTTGAAGATCTCTGATAAGTTGACATTTCGGTGATCATTCAGGGTTTCTCTTATTTGTAGCAATACTCTCTCTGATTCTTTCTGGGGTTCTGTCATAATCTTAGTTTCTAGATCTGCCTTAGGGTTTTCTTGGTTCATATTCATTCTTTCAACCTTAGCAATCATTCTAGGGAAATCCAAAACTTCATGGTCCATAAATTTACAAAAATGAAAACTAGGTCTTCTTCCACGACATTCCTTAGCAAGATGTCCCGGTTTTCTGCAATTGTAGCAAAGAGTTAATCCTCTCTTTATCTTAAATGATCCCCAACCTTTCTTTTAACATATATAAATGGATCAAATATAGTAGGTTCAAGTACTAAGAATGTCTATATATGTTAGATCTAACATCCATATTCATCATAAGCACCAAGCATCAACAAATCTATCTATCTATATTTATCCATCACTTAGAAAATAACACATAAATACATCAGAACATTACACAGAGCAGAATAACACAACATTTACGTGGTTCAACCCCACCCTGGGGATACGTCCACCGACTCTTCTTCTTTAATAGCTTCTTCAATGGGTTAAATTTATAGAGCCTCAAAAAACCTACTCCGCATAGAACAGAATATCTGCGCAACTCGCTAGATCTTTCTTCCTTGCGTTCCAGCACAAAGCCTTTCACAGTCTTGCTACAACTACTTGCACCTAGCTCTGCAAGTCCCTCCCAGTATGCATAAAGCATTTACAAAATCTACTTGCACTTAGAACTTAGCTTATTGGCCTTCCATCACACATATATTCTCTCCCTTTGCTTATATTTCCTAGACATCTATATATACATACAAAATAGGCCTAATCATGTGTAAAACCCACGGGCCGACATCCCATTCCCGTTACATATTCCCAAATCCCAAAAAGGACCCAAAAAGGGGTCGAGATCCCATGATCTATGCTTCATCTTGTGCTCTGTCTTTGACAAGCTATCAAAGTCCCAAAATAGGTCAACTTGACCAAGGATCTCCCAAAACTTGGTCAAGGGACAACAAATAACTCCAGTGTCAAAGACTCCTTACAGAATGAGTACACCAGAGCTCAAGGAGTTGAAAATGAAAATTGAAGAACTTCTGAAGAAGGGGTATATACACCCAAGTGTGTCACCTTGGGGTGCCCCATTCTTGTTCATGAAGAAGAAATATGGGACATTAAGATTGTGCATTGATTTCAAACAGTTGAATAAGTGACTGTAAAGAACAAGTATCCTCTGCCAAGGATTAATGATCTCTTTGATCAATTGAAGGATGCAAAGATATTTTGAAAGATAGATCTTAGGTTAGGATACCATCAGGTAATTATTAAAGAGGAATATATCAGCAAGACCGCCTTTAGGATAAGGTATAGTCATTATGAGTTCATAGTGGTGCCATTTGGGTTGTCAAATGCACCAGTTGTTTTCATGTGCTTAATGAATGATGTTTTCCGAGAATATTTAGACAAGTTTGTCATTGTCTTTTTGGATGAAATCCTTGTATATTCCAAGTTAGAATAAGAGTGGGAGGCGATGCATCGGGCATCTTCACTGTTAAAAATATTTATAACGCTCTTCTTCATCCGCTTGACTATGACTATGACAACGTTTGGATTCAAAAATTGTGGAAGTGACCATTACAACTCAAAATAAAACTTTTCATATGGCTGTCAACAAAAGAAAAAGTCCTTACGTGGGAGGCACTCCAGAAGAAAGGTTGGGAAGGTCCGGGGGTCTATAAACTCTACAATTTCTACTTAGAAGACATTCATCATCTTTTAATCCATTGCAACTTCACAAAGGCAGTTTGGCAGCACCTGCACAATCATTTTTCTCTAAAAATACAGTGGAATGGATCCACAGTCTCAGACTATTTTACTATGTGGTCAATTGAAAAATCAGTCCTAGTCAGTTTGGCTTCCATTGCTTGCTGGCATTTATGGATTAAGAGAAACAAGGTGATTTTTGAAGATTGTTCCCCCTCTCTTTCCTCTGTAGTTCATAGGATTGTGGATTATTTCTCTTGGTAACCGACTACACAAAAAGTCTTCCCAAACAGAGTTTGTGAGATATCTCAAGATGAGGGATACACTTTGGCTTGTTTTGATGGTGCTGCACAGTCAAACGGTAATTGTTGGGGAGCGAGCGGTTTTTTCAAGACCCATTCGTCGAGGATTACAAAGTGGTTCATAAATTGCGGCGCTGGATCAAATACAAAGGCATAACTCATGGGGTTATGGGTGACTCTCACCCTAGAAACAATTTGGTTGATCAATAAATTACAATCCTTGGGGATTCAAAAGTTATTATCGACTGGATTAATCAAAAGGGTAACCTCCAAGCGATGAACATTGATTACTGGAAACAAAAAACGAAGGATTTGCCAATTTTTTTTAAAGATATTATTTTTCAGCATATTTATAGGGAACATAATAAAGAGGTCGACATACTTTCAAAGAGGGCGCTTAAAGAAATTGAAGGAAGGCTTTCGGTTTATCACTGGGACAATGGGGAAGAAAGCCCTCATTCATTCCTTAACATCTTTGAAGTGTGAGAAGGGTGAGGTCTTTGTGGAGTGAACACTGATTTCAAGTCACCTGCATAGAATTTTATGCCTCTTACAATTTTAAGCTTTCTTTTATTTGTTGATCAATTTTTTGAGCTATTGGTATTTATACCCAGAACTGTCAATTTCATGTACATTGGGATGATCTTTGGTATCGCTCAGGAACTATTATCTGATTTGTAAACAAATTTATACTCTATATAAATTTGAGATATTTTTTTCTTTGGAAAAGTCAAAAGAAGAGCATGATCATCATTTGAATATGGTGTTGCAAGTATTAAGGGAGCATCAGTTGTATGCCAAATTGAGTAAGTGCTCATTTTATCAGAAGCAAATTCTTTATTTGGGTCATATCATTTCAGAGGATGGGATAGAAGTGGATCCTGAGAAGATAGAATCCATTAGAGAATGGTTAGCGCCAAAGAATGTGACATAGGTCATATCATTTATGGGCCTTGCAGGCTACTATAGGAGATTTATTGAAGGATTCTCAAAGATTGCACACCCAATCACTTCCTTACAAAAGAAGGGCGTGGATTTTTAGTGGACATTGGATTGTGAAAAGAGTTTCCAACAATTGAAACAATTATTAACAAGTGATCCAATACTAAGGATTGCAGACCCAAATGAAGACTTCATTTTATGCACATATGCATGTAAATAAGGACTTGGTGGAGTCCTCAGTCAAAATGGGTTTGTTATATGTTATGAATCAAGGAAGTTGAAGGAGCATGAAAGACACTATGCCACTCGTGATTTGGAGTTGGAAGCCATAGTGAATGCCTTGAGGAAATGAAGACAATACCTCACGGGGAAAAGGTTTGAGCTAAGGACAGACCATAATGGTCTGAAATATTTATTTGATCAACCAACTCTAAATGCTAGGCAAAGCAGGTGGATAGAATTTCTAAGTGAACATGACTTTGATATAAAGAATATTAATGGAAAAGAGAACAAAGTGGCTGATGCAATTAGTAGAAGAGTGCATGAATTTCATGCTACATCCATTACCATGTACCAATCATATTTGAAACACAGAATTTTGGAGGCTGCAAATTTAGATTTGCAATACAAGGAATTAGTGGCAAAATTACAATAAGGTAATTTGCAACAGAAAATTGAAGAATACAAGCTAGATAATGATGAAATTCTCATGTACACGAGAAAAATTTATGTACCAAATTCCCAGGAATTGAAAAATATGATATTGAGAGAAATGCATAATGTACCTTATGCTGGGCACCCAGGTTCTTAGAAAACTATTGCAGCTATCAAGAGCCAATATTATTGGCTAGGCATGAAGAAAGAAGTTTCATATTTTATTGCCAAATGTTTGGAATGTCAAAAGGTAAAGGCTGAGCATAGACACCCAACTAGTTTTCTACAGCCATTACCCATTCCTGAGTGGAAATGAGAAGTTGTAACCATGGATTTCATCACCAAACTGCCCAGACCAAACAAACAACATGATTCTATCATGACAGTGGTGGATAATCTTACTAAAGCTGCCCATTTTATTCCAGTAAAGCTCACTCACAAGGCAACCAACATTGCTTATATTTATATGAGAGAAATTGCTTGATTACATGGCATACCCAAGAAAATTGTGTCTGACAGAGATCCAAAATTTACCTCAAAATTTTGGAAGGGATTATTTAATGGATTTGGAACAAATTTAAATTTGAGCACAATTTATCATCCATAATCTAATGGACAAACATAGAGGTTGAATCAAGTGATTGAGGATATGTTGAGGATGTATGTGATGGATAAACCATGAAAATGGGAAGACTACCTACACTTAGTATAGTTTTGTTATAAGAATGGGTACCAAACATCTCTAAAGACGAGCCCATTTGAGGAACTTTATGGTAGAAAGTGAAACACACTGGTAAGCTGGGATAACCCAATAGATAGAGCAATGATTGGACCGGATTTTCTCAGGGAAATGGAGGAGAAAATGTTGAAAATAAAACAAAATTTAAAGGCTTCCCAAGACAAGCAGAAAAGTTATGCCGAGAAGGGAAGAACTCACGGGGAATTTAAAGTTGGGGACCATGTATTATTGAAAGTGAAAGCCAATAGAAGTTCCCTGAAGTTGGGAAATTGTTCAAAGTTGGCAGCTCGCTATTGTGGACCATTTGAAATCCTAGAGAGGATTGGTCTAGTAGCTTATATGATTACATTTCCTGCATCTATGTCTGTTCATAATGTATTCCAAGTATCATTGCTCAAAAAATATATACCTTATGCTAATCATCTTATTGATTGGAATGTGATTTAGGTGGAGAAAGAATGCGCTTTCCAAGTGCATCCGGTATGCATTCTGGACCAAAAAATCAAACAGATCCGGAATTGAGCCATAGGGATTGTAAAGCTCCAACAGACCTGGTACGGTCCTAAGGATGCTACTTGGGGGCATGAGGATGAAATGCGGGCATAATACCTGCATCACTTTGAGGATTTTTGAAATTTTGTTATATATTTGTACATAATGCACTAAGGACAGTGCATAAATAAGGGCAAGGGATTGTAATATCCCTAGGCCGAACCCAATTGTAAATGTAAACACAAATGTACGTAAGTTGGTGAGCTATTTTGATATTATTTTGTATGCACCTTTCATGGCATAGTGCGCACATGTATTGCGCAGTAAAACGAGGAAGTGTGCACAATCCAGGATACCACGCACAACAACTTAAGTGCGCACGATTTTGAGGCCAGGGAGCCTTTGTGTATATGCTGTGTTTTATAGGCTGGTGAGCCGGTTTTGTGATGATTAGGCTGGAGAGCCTATATATTAAAGGTTGGAGAGCCTATTTTTGTATATGTCTCATCATTAATATAAAATACATCACTACGCACAGTCCGACCATGATAAAAGGGTATGGGGGACTAAACTCCACTAGTTAGGGAAAGGGCGGGGGATAAAAGTAAAGGAAAAGGGGATAAGCTAGGGAGATTAAGCCAAAAAGGAATATTATATTAAAGTATAAAGTATGTATAATTATTTTATTCTAAGTTATAAAGATGGGGACAAGTGGGCCAAAGTAGCTCCCAACATGACAAGTGTCAAGTTGGAGACATGCATATATATTGTTTGGAATTAGTTCGTTTTCCATCATTCCTTTGATCATTAAGTCATCCATTATCCATTCCATTAGCATTCACATTCCCATTGATCTATCCTTCATAACTTCATGTCATTGTACCTGAACCTGTATCCATACCGATACCTGTTTGTATACCTGGTTATCTTGCGAGTTGGACTGAAGAAGCGGGTTGTGAGGCCCGTGGGATATTGAAGAGGCGGGTTGTTAGGCCCGTGAGAAATCTCTCTGGGTGAGAGAATTCATGGGAATTGATTTCCTGAAGGTGCTAAACTGCAGCTACAGAGCTTTGAGACTTCCTGTCCGGCCGGTTGCTGAAGCCTGAAAAGGAAGTGGGGCAGCCGAAGGACTATTGAGCAGAGAAGGGGAACACTTCCTAGGTTGGGATAAACATGTGAAGAATGAGGGAATATAGGCTGTTAGTTTGAGTTGGCACCTATGACAGAGTCTTTCCTATTGTCTGTGATCCATTAGCCTGGTTAGGAATCCCTTTACCCGGGTGGAGTTTAGTCCCAGCTCGGGGGTGACCCACTGCTGAGAGTGATGAGTAGGGTGGTCTAAGGATGGGAGGTTCATGAAAGGTATGCACATATTTGGTGATATTCTTGTCAAGATAAGTGTCAATTGTGTGATAAATTTACATTCTGCATTATTATTTACATGTTTGTTTTTATGGGTTTCTCCTATGTGTGGTTATAACTGTCTTTATATTCATGGGTATTACCTATATATGCTGCATGTATATGTTTACTATTATTTCAGTATGAATTCATGCATTTACATAACATATTTGTCTATTTACGTTATATATATAAATTTCCGCAAGAGTTCTGTGTGTATATGTTTTAATTGCATGCAATTCGGAAAATTTATGTGGCATATCTCAGTTGGATGTTGGGTATGTTACAATATGTTCCGTAGAGAGAATAAAATAGTTCTCTTGTGTATCATGCCTTGGCATGGGTGGCCAGGGATGTTACATGTGAGAAGCACCAGAGTCTAGCATGGCATTGTGCAAAGTTTTTTCATGAATATTTAAACTAACATAAAAAGGAGGTACAACACCACTTTTAGATTTTCCATCAACTTTAGGCCCAAATAATAACTCTGGTTGATCATCAACAATGTTTACTATGTCTGTACCCATATCTATCTATATGTTCATAGATTTTATTACTTGTGATCTGTAAGCATTCTTATTCATTAACTATGTCAGAGGAACAAGGAGCTTGAATTTTTCCAATTCACTTTCCAGGTTGAATGAGGTTTGAGTTTTATTTTGATTAGGGAGATATGATTTTCTGGACAACATTATTTTGTGAAGTATCTTGGGGCTGGATGGTGGAAGGAACATCAGTTTGAGATTTTTTTGATACATAATCAGATGTTCTTTTAGTTGGGACCTTCGAGTTTTTCTTTGGGGGGCTATCAGGAAATTTCTTGGTAGGTGTATCTGTTGTCTTTCTAAAGTCAGAATATTTCTTGATTGGATTATCATTGGACTTCTTACTTCTCAGGTTATACTACCTATGAACTTCCATGATTGCATTTTCAAAAGCTTGATGTTCTGATTCTTCCTCATCAACTTCAGTTTGTGAAAGAAGGAAATATATTGTTCTTCTTGTGCAAGAAAAATAGAATCATTATCATTTATTCCCATAAGATTAATGTGAACATCATCAAGTCCCTCAATTGTTTCTTCCCCTTCATCAACATATTTTTCTTGGAAGTAAGGTCTAATCTGTTGATCTGGGCCTCTTTGTTCTCGTTGTTCTCTAGGTTCTCTTTGTCTGATTTGGGGAGGATTTCTCCTAAAATTAGGATTTATGATTTGGGGACCAGGTTGATTTTATCTTGGTGGATTCCTATCACCGATGTCTAATATTTCTATAATTATTTCCATAGTTCTGACTAAGGAGTCTATTTTTGTATCAATAGAAGAAGTAGATGGTTCATCTTTGATAGTTACTCTCCTCTATGTTCTTTGTCTATCTCTCTTAGTGTAACACCCTGTTTCCCCCAGATTGTAAATATAACTGGACTGGCCAAGGACTATGGCAAAACTCATAAGTATGAATATGTGATGTAAATGACAGTTTGAATATATATAGCAGAATTGCTGAGAGGGGATGTGCAGGAAAGAGACCACGATGGTGGTGGAAGGCACCTTGAAAAAGGGGTGTTAACTTCCACTGAGAATTTTAATACCGTATTTGGACTCCACTGGCCCGGAGAACCAAAAGCGGCTCGCTGGCCCTGAAAATTAATGGCTCACAGACTGGTAGGCAGATGTCTTGATGAGGGATGGGATGGTGAACCGCCCATCCGTAGGGACGTCAGGCCTGATCATTGCGAGGGAAATCGTGCCACACGCAACCTCGCGAGAGGATAAGGCGTATGGCTGGAACGATTGACGGGGGGAGAACGCAAA
>ML781951.1:365084-382202 GCA_009831015.1 Picea engelmannii | reverse complement strand
GGAGCATCGGGTTTCCAAAGGCAAGGAACTCTTGCATACGGAAATCGCGATCCGCGATTTCCCGACACGATCATAACCGTTAATCTGAGGGACGCGTGTCCAAGGATCCTGAAGAGATCGGGGTTCGGCATTTCGGGGTTCTCTGTGACAAGAAACTCACGACAGGAGAAGTCACGGAATCCCGAAACGCGACGGTCCCACAACCATAACATTCCAGCGGAGGACAGGTGTCACTCCATGCCATCATAGGGGGTGGGGATCGTAGACGCCAGAGCAAGGGACAGGTGTCGGAAGACCAAGCTTGGCTGCGAGTCAACACCAAGTGGCATTGGGGATCGGAGGTTCGGGATTTGCGAAGGCCTGTGCATCGCGACATCATAAACCCCGAAACCCCGATGGGTAGCTATAGGGATGCAGACATATGGTAGCAGGTCCTGTGGATCCGGGAGCTAAACTAAGAGAGCTAATGTGTAGGGAGCGCGTCGGAATTTCGGGGATCACGAGTCTTGGAGGTGGATGAATCTTGACACTAGAAACCCCGAATCCCGATATAGAACCGGGGATTGGCATTTCGCTAATGCAAGTTGGTGGAGATTTCTCATGTATGGGAGATTAATCCAAATTTTTTATTTATTATGATAGTGGGTGTGTTACACTTAGCTAACATATTAGCTTCTACACTCACAACACATATTTTCATTTCTTCCAAAGTTGCAGGGTTTCTGTCTCCCAGTTGATAGGACATGTAAGCATCAAAACCATCAGGGAATTTGATCAAAGCTAAGCCTTGAGGAGGTTTAATGCTTGTTGGAATTGAATTGTAAATATTGTTAAATCTAGTGCAATAATCTTGTACACTTTCCCCTTGGTTTCTTTTAATACTTTCATATTCAAATAATATTTGAAGTGGATTTTTCTTGACTTCCCATATATTGAGAAATGATTGGTGAAAAGAAGTAATATCATTAAGGCTAGCAGTTGGTAAATATTTGAACCATTTCCTAACTTATCCATTTAAACTTTGGGCAAACAATCTCATTTTGACATCTTCCTCATCTACTTCTTCCAGGTCAAATAAGTCATTCATCTTGTCAACATGTTGTTGGGTAGTCATGTTTCTAGTGCCATCAAACTAAGGAATCCTAATTTGATATTACCGGGGCATATTGTGTAAGGGAGCAACCAAAACTAGGGGAGTATATCTTGCTGCCATGATTGGTGGAGGAGGATGGATAGCAAGAAATCATGTGACAGGCTGGATGGTAACTTGTAAAGTTGTTGGAGAAGTGGTGGGATATGTGGAAGAAGCAGAGTTGGAAGATATAGGATGAACTAGTTGAGGATTGATGGATGATGCAGAGATGGATAGGGCAGAAAGCTCAACAGACTGTTGAATGTAGGATTTATGAAAAGCTTGATCAAAGTTTGAAGTTAGATCTTGTAACTTCTCAAAATATTGAAGGATGTGCTGATCAAGATCTGATCCAGGAGAGTGTCTTTTAGTTGTTTTAGGTTGAAGGGTAGCTTGATCTAGAACTGTTTCATCTACAAAGCTATTAGATTTGGTTCTGAATAGGCTATTCTCAAATGGTAGATCAAACTGGATATCTTGGATTGTGACAAAATTATTTGCAAGAGAGGTTGCCCTGGGAAGAGGAATACTACTCCCTTGAATTTCTGCTGAACTTATTTTTCTAATCAATTTTTCAGGGTTATCTACTACTTTTACAGGTTTTGGATTAGGATGAGATCTGGCGTGAATTATTTTTGGAGCTAGAACTTAAAGTTTTAGAAACCTAATTAAATATTTACAAATTTTAACAACCTCTGAACATTTATTTCTTGAAATTGTAAATCTTTGATTGTCCAGAAATAAAGTTTTCTTATTTAGGGAAGACAATTCATAAAGTTGGAAAATTTGTTCACTCCCAGTATGGTCGCCACTATGTTATCACTCTATAACTACCAAACCACTTTGGAAGCTGGGACATAGCCTTGCCAACTTTAGAGAGGGATCACTCTATCAAATTTAGATTTGTTTGAGTTTTAAAATGTTAGGCTAGTTGTGACATTTCAAATTTTGTTTGTTTGTTTAAAATAATTGGTTGAAAGGATGTTTAAATTTCTATTGGGCTATGGGGTCTGTATTTAAAGATGAGGATTAGTTTCAGATTTTTATAAGGTTGTCTCCACAAGGCAAGGTAGTAATATTGTTGGCTATATTTGAATCAAATGAAATGAATAAGAGGGAAAAGAGGGGAATTCCACTAAGCGGAGGAGCAACTAAGAATTATTTCACTCAGTTTCAGATGAACAACATAAAGATCATTAAAAAACCAGATACATACTATAATGAAATAAATTATTTTCTTTAGAATTTCTTTTAATGATTAGAATTTATAAAAACATGTAATGATCACAGATAATGAAAATACATTTGAAAAAGAAGGAAAGCACATCAACAACAATATGACACAAGAATCCTATGAATAAGCCTCTTTTATTACTGGTCGGTCCTTTGAGAAATTACACAATAGCTCCTGGGTGAAAAAATCAACCCATAATACTTCGAAGAGAGAATTATTTATAAAACTATTTACATCAGATCTTGTCATAAATGATCAAGATATTATGGAGGGATATCTAACTAACTAGATCTCTAAAATCCAAAATATAGGGATTTGTTGATTTGCTCGGATCCCTTGTGCTGATTTGGTGGAAGTGGTTGGTGACTCATCTCTTTGACTTTGGATGGATGCTCCATGTTTACTAGAACATCAAAATTGTCTCTACTCAATTAAAGCGCATAGATATTCCCACCTCTTTTTACCTAGGATAAAAATCTTGAGTAATTTCCTGTATATCTCATCCATTTCTGTGTACTTGGAAAAGGTAGGATTAGTGATGAAGATATACTAAATCTCATGCTGAATAATCAAGTCTAACTGTAATTTTTCTAAGAAATATTTACCAGTAATGCTTCCCTACATCCCTGCAAACTTTGAACTGTCATTTTCCACTGCACTCATTTTCTATTTGTAATCAGGTAAAGTGATCAATTTGTCATTAAGGACTAACAATCCAGGAAGGCCTTTCTTGCATAGAATCTCAAACTTATTGAAAAACCTCTTCACACCTATGTCCATTAATTGAGTTTTTTCTTCCATCTGCAACATCAATCCTTTCTTGGTCAGGACCTTCTTGATCTCAAGGATGGTCTCTATTATGTCCTCAATTTCTAGTTCTTCTAACTCCTGCTTGTTTTTGGAGCTTAGAAATCTGATGAGTTCACTGGCCTATGTGGGTCTTTCTCCTAACTCTTCCCTGATGATCTCAATTTCTCCTTTGGCCTTCTGTACTAATTCATTCTATTCAAATATGATCTGTATGGATGGACATATTTCTGACATTGACTTGTTGATATTTACCCAAATATTTTCCTTAGCTTGGGATAACGTTTTTGCCATGGCAGTCTCTTTCTTTAGTTGTTGTAACTTTTGACTAAGCCTTTGAGACTCATGAATATCTTCCCGGTGACAGGCATGGAACATTGAATTCAATTCCAACAATTTATTTACCTCTTCCTTTAGCTTCCTGATCTCTTACCCTTTGATGGACATGTCTTCCATGGATTTTACAAGTTTGTCAGATGCATCTGAAACTTGTACTGGGATTGTTGATGGAATTTCTGTTGATGTAGATGCTTCTGATGTTCTGATTCCTTTCAGATGGACTACCTCCAGTGGGATCATGGACATATTCACACTCTATTCCTTTTTATTTATCAATTAATCCATTGCTTCTTCCATTTCTCTTATTTGTGCATTTTGTTCCATGATTAGCTTCAACATTTATTCTTTGCGGTCTTTAGTCTCAACCACTTATTTGGCTTGTGAATATTATGTAGATGGAAGCTTCATATGATTTCTCAGAGATTCTATATCAACATTCTTCTTTTTTAATAACTCCTTTGTTGCCTTGATATTTGTTGGGTCATACCCAATCTTCAACACCAATTCTTCTAATGATTTGATTTTGTTGTCTTTGGCTAAAGAAGAAATTTTCTATAGCTTCAATTGGGACTGAATATTGTTCAAGGACACCTGAAAGTTTGAAGCAGTCATTGAGGTAGTTTTCAAGGTAGATAATATCATCTCTCCTATATACCTATGCATTTCCATCTGGTCCACTAGATGGACATCCTTTACATCAAACTCAAAGGCAATCTTCTTGTAGTCTGCAACTATTTTAGGATGGGGAACTTGTGCTTATAAGAATTCCATTTTCATTCTTCCTCTTTCTGTGTCAAAGGCTGACATCAACCTGTGTTGAGAAGTGGAGGTCTTCTTCTAGAACTAATCATGGGTGTTGTTGTTGAGGATATCACTTCTTTGCTTGATCTGTTTGTACCTGTAAAAAATGTTTGACTATGTTTTCCCATGAGTTGATTCAGTTGTCAGAGTAGTATCTGTTTGTCTTTGAGATGTTGGTGATGATGTAGACACTATAAACTAACTTTATGAAATGGATGAAGAGTGTGGTCCCTCCATGACTATGGTGGATTTCATTTCTCCTTCCTCAAGCAAATCTGGTGCATGACTAGTCTTGGCCCTATTTCTGTAAACTTGGGAGTCCTCGACTGATACCTCTGTGAATAAAGGAGAAACCTCCTTTCTTACTCTCTTCTATGTTTTCTTTTGAGGTGTGTTAGTATGTGAAGCAGTGACAAGGGCAAATTGTTCTTGTGTTTCTGGTAATGTGTTCTCCTGCCACTTTGTCTAGTTCTTATATTTCTCCACCTCTGGCTTCTGTGTGTGAGCATAAGGAGTAATTCTCTGTTTAAATCTAAGTTTAGAGATGACACCAAATGGTCTATATGCCCAAGTGGAACTCTGAGTAAACCTCATCTATTTCAAGAGGTTATCTACTTCTTCTCCTGCTGATATGCTATTGCAGATGAAAGGGCCAACCTGAGTCTTGATTCTGAGTTGTTGCTTCTTCTTTGTTGCAACAAAGAGAATGCCATCTGAATTCACCATATGACTTATGTATTCTAGTGCAAAAATCCTCACAGGGAGGTATTTGGGCAATCTATAAGGTGGCAACTCACACCCATACACTCTTATCTCTATGTGGTTTTGTTATAAATACCAATCCCCTGTCTTAGCTAGATTATAAAGGTGCAGGATTCTCTGAATTGCTTCATTGATTCTCAACTTTGTGTTGTTGTTCATCATGAAAACAACTGGGTGATAAAATTGGTCTATGAAGTCCTTGAAACTGTACTATGTTGAATTTTTTCTCACCAATGAGGTCCATGAGGTCACTGACTGTGGGATCCCTTCATGATTTAATTTCTGAAGTGCACAAGGAAACCTGTTTGACTGAAAAAACAAGAACATGTAAAACAAAACTGAGGAATATCTGAACATTCATTCAGTAGGAAACCTGAATAGATTATCATGAATGTTATCAGCCAGAAACTGGCTGAAATTAAATTTAATTGGGACTCTTTCTTCTGTGGAAAATATAGATAGAAAACTTAGGATAGGTTCATCTACACATTCATCTGAGTAATATACTAACATGTAAGAAAGTGTGGAAATAATTTGATTCACTTTGATATTAAAGATGGAGGATGAATAAGGGGGATTTTTCTTGGGAAATTGGGCGTCTTCTCGTAGAAAAATATAAAAAATCTGGGCTCTTTGGGGGAAGGTGAGCTTCTGGTATAGGTCATTTAGGGATTCAATGGAAAATGGGATTATAGAGTCCTTTCTTGGGATTTGTAGCATCTGGTTAATGATTTCATAGGTGACTGTGAATAGGGTTTCGCCAGAGGAGGAAACAATGGCCCTTTGGCCAGGCGAATAGCAAGCTTGGAATTTGAGTGCGAATTTGGGGAAATTGTGAGTTTGGAGGAACATATACAGAGGTAAATTGGAATCCCAGAGTCCAATTTCATCACTCTTGTCCAGGAAGACGTCTTTTAGCCAAGTGTGCAATTCGAAGAAGTCGAATTCACACATCGGATCTGTGATTTTATAGTCTTTATCTGCCAGAGGTATGTGGTCTAGGTCGACAGGAGGGGGAAGGATCAGATTCTCGGACATATAAATAGATTTGGCCTTGGGGGTCATGATTGATAGAGATTTAAGGTAAATTAATGGAAAAACTATAATTAGTCGGGGAAATACGCCTGTTGACGGTGAAGGTTGTGGAAATTATCTTGACAACTTGTTTCAATGCGGTGTCCACGGTGTCTGAATCAACAAATGGTGTTATAGGATGATGAAATAGGGTTTAAACAATGTGTAGTGGGTGTCCATTATGGCACGGGATGGTGACAGGGTGGTTAACGGTCACAATCAGTGTTTTAATTGGAAAAGGGGTATGTAGGATGGGACATATGGCAGGTAAAATAGGGTACGATGGCGGATTGAGGTGAATGGTATTGCAAAGATTTCNNNAAATGTTGTGAGAGTGCCACGTTAGGTGGGACCGATGCGGGGGGAAACCACTTTTCAAGCCCCTCGCCCACCCCCCACCATTAAAGGAAGAAAGATTGGGGGGGGGGATCTGAAATGTGTTGAGGACCGTTGATCTGCACGATGATGAATGTCGCCACTGACAACATGTGCGAGAATTAGCCACTACACCACAAAAGGTATTTTACTCTAGTAAAATTAGGATAAAAATATGCGCTAGGTAGTGCTAAGCTTACTTTTTTCCCCTTTTACATCATACATTATTTTCCTAAGCTATAAATACCCAAATTTATTCAACTAAGGGTATATTTCAAAATCCCTTTCAATTTTTCATGAGACAAACATCACTAACCTATATACTAACCTAGGTATCTAACATATTAATCCAACTTAGACTGTTGGATTAATTATTACTCTAACCTAACTAATTTGGCCAAGATTGAACAGTTTGACCAAACTTATTCTCTAACCTATCAACATAAATTCAACAAGTTTGATCATGATTATACAATATGATTCAAACTACATTTATTTTTTATGAGGTATATTTTTCTCTTTTTTATATTTTTTCTTTTCTTTTATTTTTCTTTTTTCTCTTTCTTTTGTACCCTCTTTTCATTTTTTCTATTTTTATCCTTTTATTTTTCTTTTTTCTTTTTGTAAATCATTTGCAGAATGAAATACAATTTACAATGAAATATGACTGGAAGAAGAAATTTTAATCACCAGGTGATACTATGAAATATAGGGTTCTAACACAACCCTGTGTTGAAATGATCCGATGGCTCATTCCTGACCAACGGAAATGATCTCCTTTCCTATGATATTTAGATGGATCAATTGCTACCTATAAATCGGGCTAGTGACATGGGTTCTCTTCCGATTTACATCCCAATTAATGGTCTAGATATTCTCATTATTCCAAGCCAATGGCTATGATCCCTTATAGCTTAAAATAAGGGTTCATCTCCCGATAACTATCCTATTAAGGACTTGGTAGGTTAGAGATTTATTCCAAGTCCTATATAAGACTTACCAATCCTTCAATAACTTTGTAGTCCCTTATTCAAGAAGACTAAGGTATTCACTCTTTACCATTTGGGTGATGGTTTGCTTCATGTAAACTTTCCATTTCAATGGTATAAGGTTTCACTTGGCTCAAATCCATTTGACTGCATAGGGACTTCCTTTAAGAACTGAGGCATTTTGATATCCATCTCGAGGTACCTTTGGTTGTTCTCCCAATACGATTTTCATGGCTTGCAAGCTTCCCAATTCAAGGACTTGCAGTTCTCATGTCTAGACCTACAATAATTCTTTCTCATACACCTCAGAGAGATCAATAATTTATTCATCATACTCACTTGTCCCTTCTCAAAATCACATAAGGTTCATGAGTTCTCTCATATGCCTAAATTACGCATTTTACAACATGAGAATTGACACACAATACATGGATTCCTTTCAGATTGTACATGAATATCTACCCATTCAAGACAACATTCATAGAAAATAATCCTTCATTTTATTCCATCAGTACTCAAGTACTAATCCAGGTGGATATTGGTGGCCACCCACCTATTTCAAATTCCAATTGGCTGATCTGGTCAGTTTTCAGTTCATCACGTTTCTTTGTAATGGGGACATTTCTTTGTAATTGTGGGCTCTGCACTTATAGGTCTGTCCTGAATCCCTTCACAACATTTGGATGGATATTGGTGGCCTCCCACCTATTCCAATATGCTTATTTTGGAAATGTTCATGTCAGTACATCTTTCTGTACTTCCAAGGCCATTTTGGGGCTATAAACAATGTTTTTTTTTCTTCTTTTCACAGTCAAACTATAAACAAAGTCATAATTTGATCGTATAATGTGTATTTCTTGAAACTACCTTTCCAATGGGCTATCACATGCCTAAAACTAAGATCGTATGCAAAATTTACGACCCCAAAAAGTTAATGTACTAACTTACCCCAACGGGGCCCACATGACTTTTGGTGCTTCATCTCCTAGGTTAGGTTTTTGGATGTCTAGGGTTTTTGCATTCATGTTTATCATAAAAATTCCTTTAGAGCCTCATTGTAATCATCTTCTTGTGAATGAGTGTAGTCGTCACATATTTTCTTAGATATAAAGCTACCACCATTCTAGCGAGTCTTGCACTCTGTATTTTTATAGTCTCTGTACATTTCTCTCATTAATAGAAATCATGTATTGTTTGTATCTCTCTATTTCTGAAATTTTTTATGAGTATTTTATTGTAATATCTATACTTTCATTTCGTTCCAAAAATAATCCAGATCAGTGGTATTAGAGAAAGCTGCTCTTGATCGTTTTTCAGTGCATGTCCCTGACGAGGTCTGAGTATAGAAAGTTGGGTCTCAAGCTTGTCTCTCTTGAGGAAAATATCTCTTGCATGCCCAAGAAACTCTCTATGGTAGTAGAAAATAAAAACAATGGAGAAAAACATTATATTAACCTGTTGCTTGAGCAAGCTCTCATGTGGCAGAGGGATGAAATGATGGAGAATTTTTCCCACATCCTTCAATGCTTGTCGATAGCAACATGCTCATATTCATCAAGTGGCCACTTTGGAGGAACCTCTCCCTTCAAGGTACAAGTTAATTTTTATATTCTTGTATTTGAAGATTAAATAGATGCGGATGCCTTAGAAAAATGGTTGAATCTACTAGAAGGTTATTTCTCTGTTCACAATTTTTCCGACAGGGAAAAAATCACCTTCGCACTCCTCAAGGCTCTCTCCCATGTCAAACATTGGTGGGAAAATTACTGGGAGCAAAGTTCCATAGAGGAATAGGGAATATATGGGGCCGACCCCACTTGGGATTTTTTTGTGGATGCGGTCAAGGAACAATACTACCTTGTTGATATTATGAAGACCAATACATGAGATGGACCACAGTACAGAAAGAGAAAAGCCAAATAGTGCCATAGTTCACAAATAATTTCCATACCTTGCGCACCAAGCTGGGTATCAAATAATTTGAGCGCCATCTGGTTCTGAAATAACACGGGGTTCTACATAGGTACATCCAAACCGAAATGGATTTCCTAAACATCTCATCATTGGGAGATTCCTATCAATATGTTGTCAAAATCGAGCAGAAATTTAGGCACCAGAACAAATGGGAGTTTGAGTCTCCAAATCCGAAACAACCATAGCATGGTAAAGGAATCCCTAACCAACAACCTCTTGACAACCAGTCCAAGACACAGGAAAACAAGGGTAAAGTAAAGATGAATATTGACACTGGGAAGTGGTGCAACTTCCACAAAATCCCTTGGCACAACAACGATGAATGTTGCTCGAAAGAGTAATTTGTGGTTGAGGTCAAAGACAAGGAGCCGAACCCTGATTCAGACTTTGATCTAGAAAATATTGAAACTAGACAGATCATTGACACAAACCCCACTTCTACTATTGCAACCGCAAAAATTCAACTTGAAGAACCAGTAGATCCTGAAGCAGGGGAGCGTCTCTTCCATTCATAGATGTGGGTGAAGTGGACCCCATCACATTTCATTATTGATAGTGGCAGCCAAAATAAACTCATCTCAACTGAGGTTGTCAAAAAATTGGGGTTGTTGACAACACCACACTTGTATCCATACAACATCGAGTGGCTTCACCAGGGATGCATCTTCGTGTCAGCCAACAGTGTCAGATGTCCTATGGAATCCAGACATTCAAGGATGAGGTAGTGTGTGATGTTTCCCCTCAGTATGTCTATGATGTTGTTTTGGGACAACCATATATGTGGAAACATCATGTTGTTTATAAGTCTCGACCCCATATTGTCATTATTACTCTGGGGGGTCAGCTCTACAATATACTAGAGGTAGTTCTGACTATTGTTCCACCAAAATGTCGCAAGGTAATCTCTCATACTGCAAAATGCATCCTTTTTATAGTATGTTCAAAGGATGAACAAAAGGACACTACAACCACTACAGCCTCAACACCTTCTATCCACCAGAAGCAAATTGCATAAGAGAAATAAGATATTGTTCCTTCACCTACAATGGTGCCTACAGAATGCCACATCAAGCCTAGAGACAACAGGTTGGTGGAACAGATTCAACCCCATTAGCAACAAATTCGTGACAACCTTCCACAGACCAAGCAATGTAACTTCTCCAACAAGGCACACAACTCACCAAGATTTAGATTCATAAAACACTTTCCCCTCTTCCCCGGGTGCTCAATGAAATGGATACCATTGCTTCCTAAGGGGGTAGGATTGATCCAGGTGGATATTGGTGGCCACCCACCTGTTCTAAATTACAACTGGCTCATCTGGACAATTTTCAGTTCAACAAGTTTCTTTGTAATGGGGAAATTTCTTTGTAATTGTGGTTTCTGCACTTACGGGGCTGTCTTGAATCCCTACACAACATCCAAGTGGATATTGGTGGCAACCCACCTATTCCAACTGGCTTATTTTGGATTTTTTCATGTCAGTACATCTTTCTGTACTTCCAGGGCCGTTTTGGGGCTTTAAACAATGTTTTTTGTCTTGCCACAGTCAAACTATAGACAAAGTTAGAGTTTGATGACATAATGTGTATTTCTTGAAAAGACCTTTCTAATGGGATATCACACGCCTAAAATGGAGATCGCATGCAAAATTTACGACCCCGGGAAGTTAATGTACTAACTTACCCCAACGGGGCCCACATGACTTTTGGCACTTCATCTCCTATGGTTAGGTTTTTGAATGTCTAGGGTTTTGACATTCATGTTTATCATAAAATGCCTTCAGAGCCTCATTGTAATCATCTTCTTGTGAATGAGTGTAGCCGTCACATCTCTTCTTAGAGATAAATATGCCACCATTCTAACGAGTCTTGCACTCTATATTTTTACAGTCTTTGTACATTTATTTCATTAATTGAACTCATGTATTGATGTATCTCTTTGTTTATGGAAATTTTTATCAGTATTTCGTTGTAATATCTATGATTTCATTTCGTTCTGAAAATAATTTGGATCAAGTACTCAAACTTGCAATGAGACAACCAATCTAGTCATCAACAAACATACACATTCTTGCATACAAATAAAGGCATCCAACCATTTCATTTCAATTACATAGGGTGTAGGGATACTTATCTATTACAATTGGTGACCAACCAACTAACTGTGGGTGTTCGCCTTTCCACCCAACTGTAGGTTCAAATGCAACAATTCTCTACATTCTGGCCACCCCCGTGCCAAGCCACGATACCACCAGGGAGATCTCTCTTAGGTTCTCAAGGAGTTTTTGGTAGATGAGGGTTTCCCCACTCTTAGTAACATGTCCATTTTCACCCACCTATTCCAAATCCAATAGAGGTTTATTAGATTCCCTTCAAGCATCAATATCGCGACCTCTCACTCAAGTTGGGTTCCCAGACTCTTTGTTGATCCTCCAAAAAAATCTACCTCTCCCATTCTCCTCTTGCTATCTGTCCATTTCCCCCTTTCACATATGCCTATTCTGCATGAAGCCCCCCTTGTTAATGTTCTCAACCTATCCCCTCTTTCTTGTGTCAGGAAGACTCATGGGGTTAATATAAAAAAATGAGGTAAAAGTACCATCCCCTCCATTAGTTCTCCATACTTGTATTCATTGAGGGAGGTTTGTTTTTCAATTACCAACCGATTCTCACTATTTTGATTCTTCTATAAGCTAGAACAATTATGATTATTTCCTCTATATCATTCATCAAGGTGGTTTGAGATGTTCACTACACATGAATCCCCTCTCCATGTTACCTCACTCTTTCCTCTAGTGGTATCACAGTCAGTACTTTTAAGGCTTCACCCCACAGTCAATTGTTGGCATTTACAATTAAGAAGTAATACATTTACATTGTTTGCATACCATTGCTGAGATTCAACAAGAAGATCCTAGTGAAAATTATGCACCTACACTAGGATGGAGCCTCAGTCTATTTTTAGGTGGAAGTCTATTTTTAGATGATGAGCAAATTCTATTTATAGATGATGTCTATTTATAGATGGTCAACAAATTCTATTTATAGATGTATGTTGACTATTATTATCCCTTAATAATAGTTGGACAATAAATATTAATCTATTCTCAATGAGAACTTGGAAATAGTTAACTGAAGTGGAAAATCAGTTAGCTATAGGAAACTCGAGTTCAAAGGTTGATTGGTGGGACATGCAAGTCGAATTAGTTGTAACTGAGTGATTCAAAGTTGTAACAAAGTTACATGTGTAGTTATGTGAGTTGTAAAGTAGTTTAACTCAATTAAGTGAGTTAAGCTCAGTTGTACTAGTTGTAACTAAACTTACACTAGTGAGAGATCAATGAATTAATTATTAATTAATTCACAATCAGTGGTCTCACATGCAACTGAATATTTACCACTGTTAACTACATGCATGTCAGATCCAGTGGAGACCTAGTTGAGATGAAGGTGAAAGGGACAGTTTGACTATCAGTTGTGACATTAGTGAGTGCACGCATGCAACCACACACACATTGGATGTGCCCATGAGGAATGCGCAACCTAGGCAAGAGGGATTCATTCATTGCAAGGATTTCCATTAGCAGGGATTGTGCATAGGAGGCAGGTTGTCTGGAGGCAGTAAATTGGCACATGCAGTTGCCAATTTTTGTATGACAGTGTGAGACAATTGTATATTGTACTGAGAGCTATTGGATTAGATTTTTGTATGAGATTGTTTCATGATCCATGATATATACATAATATATGATAGTGGGGTTTTTATCTTTATGATTTGCCGGTAAAACATCTATGTTATGTGTGATTGATCTCTCTTCTTGATATTGCGATTGGTGATCATGTTTCAAATTATGCAAGAATATTTGTAGAAGAGATTATGTATTTAACAGTGGCATATAATTGTTAGATCAGGAGAATCCAGGCAATACATAATTTGTATTAAAATTTCTACATGGTATCAGAGCGCACAAGATTGTAGAAGATGAGTTTGTGATTGGATATAATTCGAATTTGCAGAAAGACTTTCTTGGTGCTACAACTGATTCAAGATCAAAATGGATTTCAATGGCTTGAGGTTAGAGTATGCACTCGATGGAAACTCGAACTACATTTCTTGGAAGGATAGGATGGAGGCAGTAATCGAAGACAATGGCTTGAATGAATTCATTGACAAGGATGTTCCTAAGCCAGATGTTGTAGACGATGCAAATCTTGATGCATGTCAAAAGAAAGTGGCAAAGGCGAGGAGGATCCTGTTGGAGGGAGTGCGAGACCACATTGTCTCAAAAATCCATGGGAAAACCACACCATATGCAATGTGGAAGGCTTTGACGGATCTATTCCAAAAAAGTAGCAACCATAGGAAATTGGCGCTCAAAGATAAACTCAGGAAGATCAAGATGGAGAAGGGTGACTCCATTCCAAAATATCTCATGAAATTTGTCCAATGTCAGGATGAGTTGCTGAGTGTGGGAATAACAGTCGCTGATGATCATTTGGTAAGCTTGGATCTCCTAGGACTTCCCAAGAATTGGCACAGTTATCAAGACTCTGTCAATGGAAGGGAAAAATTGCTAGATTGGGAACGACTATGGTCGGATCTAGCACAGGAGGAGTTCAGGTGGAACACCAGAGATGGCTCTTCATCAAAACATGATGATGAAGATGATTGTTCTTTGGCTTCCAAGGAAAGGAAAGGGAAGGGGAATAAATTCCATTCAAAATCCAAGTCTAAAGTCAAGAAGCTAGATTTGTCCAAAGTGATGCGTTTTTATTGTCACGAACATGGGCATCTCACTACTAATTGTCTGCAGAAGAAGAAGAACAAGAAGGTTGTTGGAGATGCAACTGGTGAAGCCCTTGCCTTGCAATTTGAACTTGACTTTTCCTTGATCACATGCATGGCATCAAGTGCATTGGGATTGGTGTGGTATTTGGATAGTGTCGCTTCCTTCCATGTGACGAGAGATAAGGATCTTTTCAGTGACTTGGAGGAGAAATATCTCAAAATGAAGATAGAGATGGGCGACGATGGACGATACATTGCGACTGGCATTGGTACCATTACCTTTCAGAGGGAGTCAGATAAACCATTTCAATTGAAACATGTTATGCATGTTCCAGGTCTAAAGAAAAACTTGGTATCAGTTGCAATGTTGGAGGAAAGAGACTATGACGTTGTTTTCAACGATTGAAAAAATTTCCTGCGACATAAAACAACAAGTCAAGTCAAGAAGATAGGGATTCAAGTTAAGAATCTTTACAATCTGGAGGTAGATGGTTGCGCTGCCATGATGGGAAAGGTAGTAAAAGTGGTGAGTCGGGATGAGGGAGAATTATGGCACAAGTGATTGGGCCATCTTCATCATGGAGCCTTGAAAATCATGTAGCAAATATCTACTGGACTTCCAATGGGAACACTTGCTCAGTTAGATCAGTGCAAGGGTTGCACCATGGGGAAGTATGTAAAGTCCACCTTTCATGAAAAGGAGAACCGTGCTTTGGTGATCCTGGAGAGAGTTCACAAAGACGTGTGTGGACCATTCTCGTTGCTTCAACAAAAAAAAAAATATTATGTTATTTTTGTTGATGACTTTTGTCGTAAATGTTGGATCTTCTTCATGCAGAAGAAGGATAAAACATTATCAAAGTTATGGGAGTTTAAAAAATTGGTGGAGAAAGATTCGGGGAAGCAAGTGAAGGCTCTAAAGAGAGATAATGGTGGAGAATACATCTATAATGAATTCAAATACTTCTACAACAAAGAAGGAATTCAAAGAGAACTCATAGCACCTCATAACCCACAACAAAATGGGGTCGCGGAGAGGTAGAACAAAACGATCTTGGGTGCAACACAAGCGATGTTGCATGATCAGGGCCTACCAATGCATTTGTGGGAGGAAGCATGCAACACTGTGGTTTATGTGAAAAACCGTTGTCCTCATAGAGTACTTGGCATGAGTACACCTGAAGAATATTTCACTGGTAAGAAACGATTTGTTTCTCACTTTAATATTTTTGGCTCATCTGTTTATGTGCATGTGACCAAGAATGCCAGGAAGAAGCTGGAGCCGACTGCTGAAGTTGGGATATTTGTGGGGTACACAAAAACACCCCATAATTATCGTGTGTATTTTCTTAATAGAAAGATGATTGTTATGCGATGGCATATAAAACTCGATGAGGGGAAATCCATGTGGTTGTCGCTTGAGAGGGAGATAGACTTGCATGCAGAGGAGAAACTGTTGGTTCCCAAAGATGAGTCTCAAGATGTGGATCAACCACATGAGGAGGTTCATGGAGTGGAGGAAGCCAATCATGTAGAGCCATCCATCAGAAATGGTAGAAATCTCACCACAGAAGATGATAGATTGAGACTAGATGCTACACAGAATGTAGGAGCCCCTACTTCACAATGCAGACAGAGACATTCTCCTGATCGATTTATTGGATACATGGCTCTCATGAGAAAATGTATTGTGACTGAACCATCTTCCTTTTAGGAGGCAGTGCAGGATCCCACTTGGGTTGATGCAGTGGTGGAGGGTAATCTTTTAATCATTGTTCTTTATGTTGATGATTTAATATTGACTGGTGATGAGTAGATGATACACTCATGCAAGGAGGATCTTGCAAAGGAGTTTGAGATGAAGGATATGGTCCTCCTTCATTATTTCCTTGGATTGGAAATATGGCAGCGAGATGGTGAAATTTTTGTGTCTCAAGGCAAGTATGCAAGGGAGATACTAGGTAAGTTTCACATGGAGGGCTGCAAACCCATGGATACTCCTCTTCCAGGAACATGTGAGTATGGATTATGGTACAGACAGATGGATGAGGTGAAGTTGCATGGCTTCACGAATGCAGATTGGGCGGGCAGCCCAACAAACAAAAAGAGCACATCAAGGGGGATCTTTAGTATCATATCTACAGCTGTTTCTTGGTACAGAAGGAAGCAGAGATCCGTGGCACTCAATTCAGTGGAAGCAGAATACATGGGAGCGAGTCAAGCTGCATGTGAGACTATTTGGATGAGAAAGATCTTGGTTGGTTTGTTTGGTTCTGATTTAGATCCGAGAGTGATTCATTGTGATAATCAGAGTTGCATTAAACTCTCAATTAATCATGTGTTTCATGATAGATCTAAGCATATAGATATCTGGTATCATCATATCAAAGATTGTGTGCAGTGGAAGATCATGTTTCTTCAGTACATTCCTACGGAAGATTAGGATGCAGACATTCTGACAAAGGTGCTCACTAGGAGAAAATTCGAATACCATAGAGACATGATCGAGGTGAAGGATAATCCCTTTCTTGTTGAGAGGGAGTATTGAGATTCAACAAGAAGATCCTAGTGAAAATTATGCACCTACACTAGGATGGAGCCTCAAGCTATTTTTAGGTGGAAGACTATTTTTAGATGATGAGAAAATTCTATTTATAGATGATGTCTATTTATAGATGGTGTTAGAAAAACAGGACTGCGGAGCAATAAAATAAAACAAATGCAGAAACAAAACACAGAAGACACATAATACAAGAGAGACACAGATTTACGTGGTTCACCCAGTGTGGGCTACGTCCACCAGAGAAATTGCCAGGTCCTTCCTTTATTATTATCCAGCA
>ML781951.1:344510-357842 GCA_009831015.1 Picea engelmannii | reverse complement strand
GATTCGGTATTTAACAATGGCATATAATTGTTAGATCAGGAGAATCCAGACAATACATAATTTGTATTAAAATTTCTACAACCATGGCACAGTAAAACATGATTAATTACAATTTGGGGAAAACATGGGTATTACAAAGGACCTCAAAGATGTTACTTTTGTAGCCAAGATTTAGAGACTAATCATCATCTCATCTTGGGTTGCAAGGTCACATTAGAGGAATGGATGGAGATACAAAGGTCGTTAGGGACCTCTTGTGTATGGGGTGGTGAAACTATAGAGGAATCTCTAAAAAATTGGTTCAATAATCGAATCACACATAAGTTCAAGACCCTCCCCTAACTATATCTTGGGGTATATGGATTGCTAGGAATCATACTCTTTTCAAAGACAAGGATCCATCTCCATTTCTTTGTGCTATTCAGAGCTTAGCCATCCTTTTTTCTTATCCACCAAGCTCTCAGACCAAGCAAAGATGAAAGAACCAGGAAATCCAAATACTAACCTATAAGTCTTGGGAGTTTTTTAATGGGGAAGCCCAAGGGGGGCCCTCTATGCGAGTGGAAGGTGGTATAATACATCTCAGAAATCAACATTCCATTTCCTTTTTAGTAGGCCTTGGGAAAAGAACAAATAATTTTAGTGAAATTATGCCACTAAAATCACCTTGCAACTATCCCGGGAAAGAGGCATTACTAAGCTCCACTTATATGGGGATTCTCAACTTGTGATAAAATGGATGAATGGGGATTTCTCCTTGCAGAACTACACATTTATGCCACTATTCCAAAATATCAAAAAAACCTAATGTACATCTCTCATCTCACTTTTGATCATGTTTATATGGGCATGATTCATGAAGTGGATCACCTCTCTAAAGTCGGATTGGAAATGGATAGAGGCACATGGAAATTTTATGAAAAAACCCATGATGACTCCACTGAATATCTTCATGACTCTCGGCTCCAACTTGACTAATTGATCCCCTATCTATATCTAAGTTCATGCTCTGTATAAGATAATATAGGACTTATTAGCTGCTAATATAAAGGACTAGATCCAAAATCCATTTTTTTATAGTAATTATGAACAGTATATGTTTTCTATGTATTTAATTTTATGACTTGATTTTTGTTAAGAATGTTTCGAACTATTGATGTAATTTTGTAAGCTATAGTTACTACTCTATATCTAGAAAATTCTTGACTTTTTTTTTGAACAAATTCTGATGGGCTCACCGTTAGAAGAATGCCATGGGCATCTATGCTTGTAATTTTGTTCCTATCTTAAAAATAAAATTACTAAATTTGATAAAAAAAAGAAATGGATGAACTTGATTAGTTGTAAAGGTTTTGGTTAACTAAATTGCAATCATTTTGATACAAATCGATTACATGAGATGACAAAACAAAAATAAAAATGGAATTACTTATTAAAAAATGTCTCATTTCAAACCATTAAATTAAATCCCAATGTGTTAGCGTCTATATGTTCTATTTTACATTGTTTATTCATTGAAAATTTTATTAACAATAATGTGTATTTATGAAATTTATTTATTATTTCTCATTGCATATTTATAATTTTTGAAAAAAAATAATCTAAATAGCAGGTTTAATCTTTAGAATCACGCATATTCTTTTTAAAAAGGAGGTTCAATCTTTACAATCATATTTATATAGAGAGGAGTTCAATGTATACAATTTTGTTATTCTAGTTGCTTTGTTATGTCTTAAATAATTCAACATTTATGTAGTTTTCTTGATATATTATAAATAATTCAATGTTTGTCTGGTCTCTATGGCATATCATAAATAATTCGCTGACATGGCATGGCATCTATTTGGCGGGTTAGGTAACCACAAAGGGAAATCAAGAAGCCTCATTGTCTACTACCTATTGATTTGAAGGTGGTGAATTAAGTGAGTGAGTAGATTTGGCCCTCTGACCTTCCAAAGTCATGAAGCATCCAAAAGAGGCTAACGACCATCTCACTTAGCAAGCCATGTCCATATTGAAAAACTATTAACTAAAACTAAACTTAAAAAATCATGATATATAAAAAAAATCCTTATTATTAAACATTTTAGTTAATTAAGTTCCATACACTTACATCCAAAGCAAATACTTTATAAAGCATCAAAATGAGATCACGTTTTTATAAAAAAAAGTATTGTGTTGAACAATGAAAGTAAATCCTAATAAATTATTTTTATAATATCTCAAGAATAAGGGTAATTTCATTTATAAAAAAAATATTGTGTTGAACCATGAAAGTAAATTTTCATAATTTTTATTTTTTTTTGTTTGTTAATGTGGTCGAACTTGTTGGTATCGGGATTAACCTGTGGCTTGAGAAACCGCGACTCAGGGGCATCTAAGCCGTCAAAATCACCCGGGGATCGCACCCGGCCTGAGCCACACCAACCCTTAACATGGTTGGATTTTTTGTCCCCGCAGGTTTCGAACCGGTGACTTTTCAACACGGAGTGGCTTAACAACACACTTCGCCACTGACTGTCCTACACCTCGGGGACCTAATCAATTATTTTTATAATAGCTAAAGAATAAGGGTAATTTCTAAACAAGAGTTACATTTAGACAACATTTTGAAAAACATATTCATGTTTTTTGATAAGTAGATTAGCAAATTTAGTGCCTTCTTGAGAAAGACATTAATGAATTTAGTTATGAAGGGAGGCATCAATTTGTATCAAAGTACAAAAACCAATATATTTGACCATAGTTAACATATTTATATTTAAATATTTAACTAAGGGTAGATCGAATTTTCTTAACCTTCCAAATTCTATAATTTGTCCTTTCACATATTCATCCCTTTTCTCCAAGGGGAATTTTTTTTTTCCAAAGAAAAAAACTATATACTTGCTATTTCGAGGAGAAATCAAAATACACATAAATCCATTCCACTCTTCATAGAGCATTTCATCTCCACCTACCAACTAGCCCAACTTGCTATTAACTTAAACATATTTCTAGACTATTCAAAAACAAAATTGTATGGACATACCAACAATAGTTCCAATCATTCCATCCATTAGTCGAAAAAACTAATACTATGTCGCAAAAGAAACAATCAGAATAATACTAGTTGGGTATCCAAGAGGACTTTATTATATTTAACTTTACATTAATTTTGGTGCCACCTCTTTCCCCATTTAACCATTTAATACATACTTGAGGAGAATGTCCAAATGAATAGTAAGACAACAATGTTAATTTATGTAAACCTAACACCCAACTATTAATTTTGAGCAAAATGCATTTACTAAACAATAATACATCTAGGTTATTAACGATAAATTCAGTGGGAGAAAATAAAATGGAAACCGAAAAACATTGCACAAATATTTATGGGTAAATAACCCATGGAAAAACCTTGAAGGGAAAACCAGATCTGTGAGATTTATTATTATTATTCTGGACTCCTGTCCTGGGAAAATGGACCACTTGAGGAATACAAAAATAACAGATAACCAAGCCCTACAAACCTTAATGCCAATCCTTCAATATTTCTAGTTGGTTGCTATCTCCCTTGTTGCCCCTTGGCTCCTATCCTGATCCCCTTCCCTCCACACTTGGATGAATGGCGTTCTCCACCCAATCAATGAGAGACCACTCTCCCACTTTGTGTGTATGTATTGTGTGTCTTATCCTCTCATATAGGGTTTCTTTTATAACCTTGAGTTTACCCTAAGTCCAAAACCCTATATCTCCTAAAGTGATCAATGGTTGAGATCTAATATCACATTCACTTTAGATCTAACAACTAGGACTTAATTTAATTACTAATGCCAAATACTTAGGAATTTAATTAAATTAATCTTAAATTATTACAAAAATACATTCACTTAAATAAAGTGAATCTCCTATTATTATGAGAGGCATTCAGGATGACTCCCACGTGTTGACATGAACCCACGTGGAAGTAACTGTATGATGCTACTAAAAACATCAACACTCCCTCTTAGAGAGGAAGGTACTTCTACCACGTGGAGGTGGCTCTATATTCACTAGCATATATGCTACCATGCCTGCTCTCCAATCCACTTGATTATTTGCTCCCTCTGAAACAAAATCTATCCTTGCCATCTTGCTCAGATCTGTCTATGAAGACTTCCCTCTGATGATGCTCCTAGAAGCCTCTTACTCTTGAGCATCCTGCATGTTCATCTCATACCATGACTTCTTCTTGACAGATTTGGATGGTTTCTCCTTCCCACTGGAACCTAAAGGATGACTCCTTCTAAGATGCTCAACCTGGGAAAGCTACCCACTCCTTGTTCTCTTCCATTGTGCTACTTTCCATTGCTCCCAAAGGTTGGCCCTTTAGCATATACAAGTTTATCTCTCTAAATTCAAGAACAACTGTTGTTTCTAAACTAAATCCCTTGGGCTTAATCATCACCTATCCATCCTGGAATGCTACATCAAATCCATTCTTCTCAATCTCTGAGACTGAGAGCACACTCCTCCTGAGTTTTGGCACCCACAACACATTCATCACTCTTAACAAATGACGTAAAACCCCACCACCTCTTAGGGCTTGCACGACCTCCCAGTCTAGGATCGTTCATAGTATGGATCCGAATTATATCTTGAGCTCGCGCTGAGCCCTAAAATTGCTTATTCACAGGTCATTTCCCTTTGTTTTGCGCTTAAAATCCACTAGCGAGGGACCTTATTTGCCAGTAGAGTCCTCCACGTGACTTTGAGCCGAAACCGTGGGTCAATCTTCTTTTTACCAAAGAATTCAAACGCTTCAAAACTCCTGGGTTTGGGACTTTCGAAAGAAATATGTTGCAAACCTTCTGAAGGTCGAAATCGTGAATAACCATACTATGGAAAGGATCGACGATCCTCATTTTATCGGCAAACAACATCTATGATTGGCTTCGGGACTCTGGACTTTGGGAGTCTTGGTTGCTTCAACTTGAAATACCTCCAAACGTTGAATCAATGGAGGCTAGATATACTCTCCACGTGTCCCACATCGACCGATGGTCGAGATCAACTCCAACTTTTAGGATTTTTTGAACCAAACAACCTCGCACTAGATTTCCTCCATAGTACCAAACCTCTGGATTCCAAGATCTGCTAACACATGACTTTTCGCGCCAATGGATAATATTCGTTATGGGTTTCAAAACTTCGAGAATCTTTCACACTTCCTCTACAACACCTCCAAACATCTGGATAGCCAAACTTCCAAACAACTCTAGATCTATGGACATGTGTCCCTGAAATAGGACGGTCCATATTTTCTTTGGATCCAAGAACTTTAGGAAATTCATCTCCTCCACAATACTTGCTCGAAAATATCTGAACACGTGATGTTCGAAGGACTTCAAGGGTTAATATCCATGCAACTTTCCCAGATCTGACATCTAGGAAATATTTGTTTCTCCTCGGTTGGGTCTCGTCCACTCGATCCTTGAAAATGAAGGACTCTCCCCTTCAAAGGATTCTTTTCACTCTTTATATTGAGCTTTAACACTTGAATTCTTTGGGCTTCCTGTGCATGCTTTGTGCCTCTCTGGAAAATTCATACTTCAATATTTTGAGAAAGCTTCCTACGAACTCATTGCGCTCATCTTCCTAAAGAATCTTCAACACTTGAATAATTGTCGGCCCTTTGCACACCTTGAAAGGGTCTTCTTAGAGATTTTATACTCCACTAAGTATATGTGCCCTCCTTGCATTCACTCTACACAATTTCACGTTATCTCTTCTGAACTTATGAGTTTGTAGGCGACTCTACCTTCGCACTCCTTGCGTGGCTATTGTGCACTCCTTGCACCAGTGCTTCAAAAGAGAAACAATCGAAACTTATAGAACACTACAGGTTCATTCAATTAACCATAAAATGCATACACATGCATATAGAACACAGAAAGAAAATAACATGACATTACCCAATTAACTCATAAGGAAAACATGTACATATATCTGGAATCAATTCTCCTTCTATTATATTCCTTGATTTACGTTGGTTCTCTTGCAACTCTTCAATAACTCTCAATAGCAAATACAATATTCTTTCTCAACTTCTTCAACCACCCATTTGGGAATACATTACATATATTTATACATAGAGGGGCTTCTCGAGGCTTCCTACTGACTACACTAGTGCTATCATATCATAATCAAAGCATTTTCCCACAAAGTCTTATTACAATAAATACTATTTACAACCCGGATATGAGTCACTGCTCGATATCTGTACAATCCTACAACTTATTAAGATAATTACAATCTTTGGTGACCTTCTGTAATGGCTCAAGCCTCAAAACATTAAAATATTTAATTACATTGATTTCAAAACAGAAATGACACGCTCTCATTTTTGGATCCCAAAACATTTTTGAATGCGCGCTTGATGCTGAGTTTTCCTCCACTCAACTTGATGAACATTGATGACGATTCTCTTGCTTATACTCCTCTGGACAAAAAGAGTCATGGACTCCTCTCCATGAGCTCCTGCACTGACTTTACATTCTTCTAGATATCAGCTTCAGTAATCCAACTGACATCTTCTGTTGGATGGTCCTTTGACTTAACCAGGTACTCAAATAAACTTTCCTTCTGGTCTTCTTAGCAATCCTCTGATCTAAGATCTTTTCTATCTGTGGATTCTCTCCTATATGAATTTGTTTCTTTCACTTAAACTCCTCCTATCCATATGTATTTCTAGTATCATCCATCCTATAAGGATGTAGGTCTGCTACATTCAATATGGGTGATATTCCAATGTCTTCTGGCAACTCAATCTCATAAGCATTTGCAAAAAAATTTATGAGGATCTTACACGGTCCTATCTTCTTCAACATCAACTTGTTATATTTTCCTTCAGAAACCTCTCCTTTCTCAAATGTGCTAAAAATTTATCTCCAACCTCAAATTTTAGTTCTCTTCTTCTCTGGTCTGCTCTGCTTTTGTACTTCTGGTTGCTATCTTGTTCCTGCCCCTTAATCTAATCATGTAGCTTCTGCATTTTTGCGTAATAATATTCTGCTCTTGCGCTTTAGAATTCATATCATACCAAATATATTAACTCTAAAATTCCTCTGGGATGCATTCCATACACTATCTAGAATGATATTTTTCCAGTACTCCTATACGGTGAGTCATTATACACAAATTATTCTTGGGGTAGAATTTGATCCCATTGGTTGTTATGGCCAGTGACCAAACTCCTCAACATGTTTCCTAAACTTCAATTCACCACTTCAGTCTATCCATCTGTTTGAGGATGATACAATGAACTGAAAGACAAATTTGTCCCCAGCTTCTTCCATAATGTTCTCCAAAAGTGTCCCACAAGTTTAGTGTCTCTGTCTGAAACTATGCTTCTTGGCAATCCATGTAATCTCACAACCTCCTTGAAGAATATTTTTTGTATATGAGTAGCATTGTTGGTTTTCTAACACAGAATGAAATTTTCCATGTTCGAAAATATGTCAACCACTACGAAGATTGAATCACTTCCTCTATGGGTTCTAGGCAATCCCAAAACAAAATCCATACTTATTGCATCCCATGGCTTGTCTAGAATAGAAAATGGTTGATACAATCCAGTGTTCTGCTACTTTCCTTTGGCATACTGGTAGATTCTGCATCATTTTACAAATTTATTCACATCATATCTCATACTTGGCCATAAATACGAAGAATTCAATTGTGCATACATCTTATCATGGCCAAAATGTCCATCCAATCCTCCACTATGCTTTTCCTTCAACAAGTTATCCCTCATTGAGCATTTCTGGATACACAACTAACTTCCTTTGAATAATAGTCCACCTTGGATCATAATTCCATCCACTGATTTGTGTCCCTCAACAAAAGGTTCGCACATGCTTTGTAAGCTTCTTTGAAATCCGGATCTTCTTGATACATCTCCTTGAGGTGTTAAAATCCTAAGGTCTCCACTTGAAATTCTTGCAAGATCAAACATCTCTTGCTCAAAGCATTGGAAACTTTGTTAGCGATTCCACTAATATGCTTAATAAAAAAAGAAAAATTATGTATGGATTTTACCCATTCGACATGTCTCTGGTTCAATTTCTCTTGTTTGGTTATAAACTGCAATGCTTGATAATCAAAATATAAAACAAACTACTTCAGAATAAGATAATGCCTCTATTTTTTCAAGGCTTGAATCACAACATAAAATCCTTTATCATATGTGGAATACTTCCTTTTGACATCATTCAACTTCTCAATGAAATGAGCAACATGCTTGTTGTCTAGAGTCAAAACAATGCCAATGGCTACTCCACTAGCATCACACTTTACTTGAAATGTCTTCTTAAAATATGGTAGAACTAGAATATGATGTTCTGTTATCTTTTCTTTCAACACTCTAAATCCCTTTTCATCCTCCTGTGTCCAATTAAAATATGTATGTTCCTTCTTTATGGTATCTAGTATAGGTGCGCAAATGCTACTGAAATTCCTGATGAATTTCTTGTAAAAACCCACCAATCCATGAAAACTTCTTACCTCAAATACACATCTTGGAGAAGGCCAATCCCTAATTGCTCTCACCTTCTCTGGATCCATATTCAACTCATTTGAAGATATTAGTGTTAGCACTCGAAATTGACCCCGTCAAAATCTTTAAATTCCTCATCCACTTCCTGTCAATTTCGCTAGCTCTTTGCCTTTTTCATTCCAACTTCGTTTTTCTGTCATCATTGAATCCATTTTGTCATTATTTCCGCAATTATGAATTAGTGAGCCTTCCCAAAACTTCTGAAATTACCTTTCCTTTATACTTCAAAGACAAATAATTAACGAGATTTAAAAAAACGAATATTCAAAAGCCTCAAATTTGCTCTTGATACGTTAAGTAAGCCTATGTTCATTTTCATTGAAAATGAAATTAATATAAAATATTATTATTATTCCATATTAATATTTTATATTAATTTCAAAGGTTGAAAATGAAATTAATATTAAATATTATTATTATTCCATATTAATATTTCATATTAATTTCAAAGGGCTTGACTATATTTTTAGTTAAAAAGGGCTACATTTTGCTTAACAAGTTGTTAGCAACATTTCTTGTCTTCGGCATCGGGATACACAGGTCTGCAGGTTGCACGAGAAGCACCCAAGCGCATCACACAGAAGAATTCCTTTTCGGACTTAAAATCAAGCGAGCGGGCATTTCATTCTTCAGCGACAGAGCAAAACATCGATTGATGGGTAATTGCAGATTAACCGAGTTGCGTCAAGTATAGCGCTAAAAGTTTTAAGTAAGTCAACGGTCGGAGTCTTTCGGGAGGCACTCGCGAAGTTTCGAGGACCGTTGATCGCAAGCAGTTCAAAGCGCAATGTTATTTCTCGAGCTCGGGGTTCATGAGTTCGAAGGGCGGACCATATCCCTTTGGTTGCGCGAGATCCTGAGTTACGAAAAATGTCCGGAGGAGGTCAACCGTCGCTGACCATCGCGTCTCGGGACTTCGCGAAGGGAGAATGTCAAAGTCTGATACTTCAACTCGCGAGGTCACGAGTAGCGAGGGGCGCTAGTACTTGGTCCCTAGCCACCGGTTACATGTGGAGAGCGCTGACCAGAAAGGGAGCCCTTCCCATATCGCCGTCTTGGGAAGCGGGAGTTGAAGAAGAGGAACCAAGGGTCTCCGACTCGCGAATCGCGAAATGAAAAGCACTTTTAATGACGGGCCCACAGTATCGCCGAAAGTGTTCTGGGCCGTCCGATCAACGAGGGGTACATGATGCGTGATTAAGTTCTAACGCCCCTTCGCGCATCACGACTTCAAAGAGAAAGGATCAACCTCCTCCCAGCCTCGAGGCATGAAGCGCCGAAAGCGCCCAAAGGTGGGCACACAATATCGAGGAATAGTCTCAGCCGTCCATCTAAAGGGGACACCTGGTGCGTGATTAGGCTCCCCTCCTTCTCGCGCATCGCGATTTCAAAAAAGCATGAATCAACCCCTTCATATCCGCGAACGCCAAAACACCTTTGGGAGTAAGCACAGGGTCATAGCCCGTCGTCACTTGGGAGACAAAGAGAGTTGTGCAAGAAGGGCCAAAGGCACCGAGTTCAGTTACAGAGGAGATCATCGTGACCTCCAGGCACCATCGGATCCGATCTCAATCCTGTGTCTCGCTTGGAGTAAATTAAGGCATGAACGGGTGGTTCAAACCTCCCTTCATTCATTAAATGTGAGATATGGAAGGTCTGGCAAGCGGTCTGCTCGAAGGGGTCTTGTGTACCATTTTCTTTAAAAGAAGTCGTGTCGAAGTCTTCGAAGAGACAGAGAGGTCTGCACATGCTAGCTCGGCACTTAATGGCTCATCTACCCTCCTTACAGGAGCCATGTGCAGTTAAGGTGGCGCGTGAAGAAGGATTTCAGTACGAGTTTGACTGAAAAGACACTGAGCCCTGGGTGACTGGGCACGCCTCTGTTAGGCGGATTTTCCTGAGTATATAGGCTCAATTTTGTATTTTGTAAGCATCGATGGTAGAGAGAAGCTCCCGATCTTAAAGTTTTAACATCACTCTAGTTATTTGGTTATGCATCTGTATGTGGGATTTCTTGTTTTATGACAGACAATCTTTCTTACTCTGTCTAATTTTCATCTTATGCTGAGAGAGTTCGTGAACGACTGATTTGTGCGAATTATTGCAATCATGTTATGATAAAAGATTTATTGTTGCATTGTTGTATTCTCTGGTGTTTTGTGTTTGAACGTAAGAAGATCTTGCGTTTAGATGCCTTCTCCTACAGTCTGTTAGAAACCTGATGTTTACGACAGACCTTTGCACCTCTCTGATACAAGTCTTCCTTCTACTCACCCTTACTACAACTCGTTGTCTGAAGTTATCTAAGACCTCACTTGCCCATGCATGCTTGGCCTAGTTTCGGAGTTAGAACCACATCATTGTGAGTTAACTTCCATTTGATCACCACATTAAAAAAATCGTGACATAAACTGATGGGCGTCGGGCTCTGCTCCTGCTGCAATCCAGGGGTGACTTCCGACGCTAACACAAGCCAAATAATCAAATTTTCAATCATATGACCGAGAGTCAATCCACCAAGAATCAAGCACTCAACACAAGTTTTGAGCAAATCTCTAAGTCACAAGGGAGGAGCCCACGGGGGCATAGGGTGCTCAATGCGTCGAAAGACGAAGGGAATGTTGGCATATATAAACACCAAAATTTTTGTTTATGCAAACGATGTGGGATAAGTCCCATCATATGCAGAATAAAAAGCATTCCTATCAACCAACATCTATTACTATACATCGAGGGTTTCTGCTCCATGCTCTGGGATGCAAAGATGTCAATATCGCTTTGAGTTTATTTTCTAGATGTTGAGATCAAGTTTTGAATATTTTTAAAATTGCCAGAGATATGCCAATTGCCCATTCGAAACTTCTGTGTGCCCAACTGATGAGAAAATACATAGGGACGACGATGGTCGGTTGAAGATAAGTTCGTGCCAAATGTGTTATCACATATAGTTGTCAAGGGAAATAGGTCGTCCAAGTTGTTCGGGGAAATAATCTTTGGGAGTGTCGAAGTGAGAAGTGTGTGTAATTCCCGAAGTGTCGAAGCCCGAACTCCTGAAATAATCTAAGCCATCAAAAGTTGATGATGCATGGAGGCAGATCCCTCGCTTTGGAGTTTGACGCTCCAGAGAATTATGGCAGTTAAACATTGCAAAGTCCCTAAGGCTTGAAGTGAATCTGATCCATTGATCATCAAGAGTCACATGTAGTCAGATCCATAGCTCCAGGTAAAAGCACAAAAGGTAAGCGAGATTTGAGTTTTGATTTTTTCGGAGCCCGGAGGCCCGAAGTAGATCTCAACCGTTGATTTGAAAAGGGAAGATCTGATCCATCAATCTAAAAGGCACTAGAGCTGAGCCATTGATAAAGAAGCCTCATCTCAGTTCATAAGATCAATGGTCGCGCTCCATTGCAGGGTCAGTAGGTGCACACGTTTTAAAATCTTAGGGGTGGGCTGCAATCAAAACTGTGGTTTTTAGAAAGGGATGCATGGCAGTTCATGGTGAATTGTGGGGACAAAAGAGGTTTGCTTTCAGACCACCCTTGGTAGCATCCACAATCGTGCAATTTGATGGGGTCATGGCCCTAGGTCACATTGAAGATGGAGCGATGGAGAGGAGTTGCGCCAAAGGATGAAAGTGTCCATATTTGGTCAAAGAATAAGACCTGCTTGGCCTCGAGGCATCAGATTGACTCGAAGAAGTCGTGGGCACTGACTGAAACATTCATGGGTGTCAAGCCTCATCATGATCCCGATGAAGGTAGTTATTGAATATGGGGGTGGAAGTTGAGACCTCGTCTCACCCCATAAATGGAAAACATCCAGAGAGCGCCCGTAAAGGCAGACTATCAATTCGAAGCTTCCTTATGGACATATTTTTCTGTAAAGCACATAACTGTGCCTGGCTTGCATATGACATGAGGAGGCCTTCACAATCTGACAGAGAAGGCACCGACTGAAAGCGTTAATGCAGTGGTCTGATCACACTCTTGGTGGTTGCAACATTTCTGAGTATATTTAGGCAATTTTAGTATTTTTTTATGGTCGATGGTTGAGCTAGGCTCCCTTATTGTAATATTTTGATGAAGAATACTGATTCTCTGGTTATGTAACTTTATTTGAGACTTCTTGATTAATCTAAGTCATCTTTCTTCTTCCATCTTATTTTCCTTTGATACTGAGAGATTTCATGATTGACTGATTCACATGGATTGTTGTAACTGCATTATGATGAATGTTTGATTATAGTGTATTATAATGTCTTTCAATTTCCTTGAAAATTTGAATTCAAGAGAATATTGTGTTTGAGTTTTTTCCTCCTTAAGCTGCTAGAAGACATGATGTCCATATCAGACCTCTACACTTTCTCACCAATGTATTCCTCCTATTCACCTTTTGTTAAGTACTTGAATAGATCTGCAAATATAATCACCACAAATACTGAATACACAATAGATCCACAGAGCAAGATAGAAAAAACCACACTTTGTTATTACCAAACCCTTGAGGTAGGGTGACACCATACAATGGATCCTATTATGGAAGGGATCCTCTCCTGTTCACTTGCCTCTTCGAGGGGGCATCCTCCTATTGAGCTTCAGCTCCAAATACAACATTTCTCTTCATGTCTCATTACATTGCTTGAACCCCTTTATATAGTGCTATCATCTCCTAAGAACATTCTAGAGGAGGAATCTTCTAGAAGTAGAACCTTCTAAGAAGCCCTCTTACATTAATTATATCTAATTACCCATTTA
>ML781951.1:258630-343840 GCA_009831015.1 Picea engelmannii | reverse complement strand
TATTGAGGCCATCTGCAAGGTCATGAAATTTGTCATGCAATGTGTTACACAATGTGTCATACAATTGAGATTTGAATGCTTCAAGAATTTCTTTGAGGTTTTGAGAAGAAATAGCCATCTGAGCACCCTATGAACCCTTCGGTTCTGCAGCCGTCATGGAAAACCCCCAAAAAATAGAACAATAAGTTACAACAGAAAATCGCGGTTTTTTTCTGAAAAAACCCTAAAAAACTGTTGAATTTAAAATGCTCATAACTTCACTTCCCGGACTCTGTTTCGGTTGATTTTTTTTTTTAAATTGGGTGAAATTATGAGAGGAACTCAAATCTGTAATTTGTTTGAGAAAATTCGGCCTCCAACTGCTATATAAATAAAAACAAATCGTGCCGCCGTCCATGGAAAAAACCCTGAAAAATTGCAAATTTTAAAACTTCAATATCTTGACCTTCCGGACGATTTTTTTTTTCAACTTGGGTGTTTTTATGAGAGGAACTCAGATCTACAACCTGTTTCTGCAATTTTTTCACATAAATATACCGAAAAGTTTTGAAATGTCAGGGCCCTCTTTTTTCTTCTCCGATTTTTTTTTTGCAAAAATAAAAAATATTTGCCCACAATGTCTGCCAAGGAAAGTGCTCTGATACCACTTGTTAAGAACCAAGATAGATCTACAAATATAATCACCACAAATACTGAATACACAATAGATCCACATAGCAAAATAGAAGAAACCACACTTTATTATTACCAAACCCTTGAGGTAGGGAAACACCGTACAATGGATCCTATTATGGAAGGGATCCTCTCCTGTTCACTTGCCTCTTCGAGGGGGCATCCTCCTATTGAGCTACCGCTCCAAATACAATACTTTTGTTTCATGTCTCATTACATTGCTTGAACCCCTTTATATAGTGCTATCATCTCCTAAGAACATTCTAGAGGAGGAATCTTCTAGAAGTAGAACCTTCTAAGAAGCCCTCTTACATTAATTATATCTAATTACCCATTTATTGTATCTAACTACCATAGTGGGCCTTATTTAATAATATAGTGGACCTAGTCCACCTTACATTGAATGACTTCCACTATTATCACTATGGGCCCTCTGGGGCCCCCCACTACCTCTCTAGCTACCTTACACCTTTACTCTTACTTACTGACTGAAGTTGATACAAGACCTCATTTGCTTGTGCAGGCCAGCCCAGATTTTCTGAGTTGGAATGTTATTATCTCGAGTCTTAACCATTTGACCCCCTTAAAAATCATTTACATTTACTGTATAAACTGATGGGTACTGGGCTTATCCTCATTATAGTCTGAGGGTGATTCCTAGTGCTAACAAAATGGAGTAGAAGGAGGAGGCTTATCTTGTCTAGTTCGAGAAGGAAGTTTCAGAAATGAAACTAGTTGGGATCATCCTTTAGGATCTTTTGTGACTAGGATTCATCAACTTGGGTTGTCTGGTTGGCAACATAATGAATGTATAGTTGTTGAAAATGAGCTGCAGTGCTGGCATAAAAGGGGAATTATTGAGATAGAAGGAAATGTGAATGGTATCATTATCTGGGCTTTGAGAGTGAAGGCTACATTGAACAGAGCACACAAGGCCACAAAGAGGAGAAAAATGAGTGAATTATATGTCAAACAGAGCCCGAGTTTCCCCGTGGAAAAACACATAGATGCCAATATTTGTTGTATAAATAGGCCTAATCGAAGTCATAGATACCAGTGGCAAGTTTTTCAATCACCATGGGAGTTGAAACTAATAGATTGTAGTAGCCCTACCAAGTACTCTTGTGTGCATTGTTGATAAGAAGTTTTGCAATAATTTCCCGTGGTTTGCAGGTTTCATTTTGAGTCTTCAGTTTACTTTTATATGCCCCATAAGCAAGGACTACTCCTATAAGGAAATGTTATAGGAAATCACAAAGTAAAGAGTCTTAATGTACACTAGGAGAATATATATATGATGATACTCGAGAGATGATGACCACACACATAGGAAGCATGCTCTATCCAACGTACCAAAGGCCAAAGCCAAATGCCAAATTTTAAAGGCAGAGCACATTCTCACAATTTCTCATTCAACATTTAGTGCCTAAATGAAAACAAAGAGTACCTCTTTCAAATCATACAACAAATCACTGGATGTGTCGAGCCCCTAAATAAACTCTTATTGTCATTCTATTTTTGGAATCCTGTTCAAAAAATTGAGGCATCAAATCAACAATTTGAAGATTTAGGGTAACTAATGTAAAGTGGAAGACAAAAAATTAGCGGTTACAGGTTTGTAGGAGCACACCTTGGACATCAAACCAACAATGGACACTTGACAATAGATTGAAGTCAGTTTCTAAATGCAAAGGAATCGATTCCAGTAGCCTTCCAGCAGTGCGAGATACTTGGCATCCTTTCCACTTTTCCAGTAACTTGGTTTTTATTTTTAGTGTGTAGATTAGATGTGTATCCGAGAAGATAGTAATAGTTGTTTGGATGGATTTGGCTATATATTTTGTAATTTTGAATGAAATAGGAGCGGGTTGTTCTAGGAGCTGGTTGGGCTCTACTCAACTTTGGGAAGGGAAACCCCTGCAAATGTAATGACGACCATGTCTATTTCATTGTGAGATTAATACAACATGTTTGTTTATGGCCTGAGATTCATCACAGTGCTTATGTTCAACTTATCTCTTCCCTGTTTTATTTGTTATCTTAAAACAATTTTCTAAGAGTAGTGTGACTGGAATTCATCCTTGTTTGGTGCTCCTTTTACAATAGAATATTCTTGTTGTGTGTTTCTGATTCTCTGTTCCATAATTCATCCATTTCTAGATGCTCTGCTTCAACTATGAGATTTATGTGTTTATTCTTCTACAACTTCATATAGAGATTCATCCATTGTTAGGTGCCTCTTAAGTAGTTGAATTTGTTCATATGTTCAATGGTTTTCCTCACATAATTCATCGACCGCTGGGTGCTCTGTTAGGTAGCCATCTTCCTATTTCATTCCTCTAAAGCTTCCATGAGAGATTCATCCTCTACTAGATGCATCTCATTATAGTGGGATTCCTCCTCTCTCCGACTGTCATTTTATTACCTCAACTTGCTGAACAGGGTGCCTACTTTGCCTCAATTTTTCAGGGAGGCTTTCAGTCTGTGTTAAGTTGTAAACCATTGAGATTCTTGCCCTAACTCCTTTTCCCAATGGTTCTTCTCCCTTTCCTGTCCTCTCAACCACCAAACTTTATAAAAAAAAATGTTCTTATTAGAAATATGACCTTCTGAGCGTCATTGTTGAATATCCTCGAGTGTGAAATCCCTTTGGCTATTGAGAGATCCCTATCTGATTGTATAAGGTCAGAATATAGTCTAAAGTAGGTTGAAATGGTAACCTTTGGGATTTCCTACAAAAACCATAGGAAAATCACAGAGTGATAACAATCTTGGTGTCGTTTCCAGGGATCGAAACCTACTATCGTCCTACGGAAGAATGACATTGTTTCAGTTCTAAGGTCTATTTAAGTAGCAGATAGTAGACACATATTTGGTTGTATTATTCTCTAGTGACTCCAAACTTTACCAAAATCATTTGAAGGTGACTCCACTCGGAAGATTGGTGACTCCATGTTAAAGTTCAGAATTTAAAGCTTTCATGGCAACTTCATTGTTCAAAGAGCTCAGAGGATAAATAGTTTCTTGTCTTCATAATGGAAAGATTAGATTTCAATCCAAGTACTTCATCAAACAAAACAACAAGGTTGGTGGCAGACCTTGTTTCTTTTCAAAATTTTAGAAAATGGATTGATTTGTCTTCTAAGCATAATTGATATGAAGATTTTTGTTCCTTATTATTATATTATTTGGATTCATGTAACATCCTTAGTCAATAGGACAAGTTAGAATGTTTGCAGAAGCTCCTTATGGAACTTGAGATACAACAAGAAGAGAATGAAACGAAAACACATGAAACACTACTCATTGATTCAGAGTAGTATAAAGTAGGATATCAGATTGCACTAGATCACTGTTACAAGTACTATGACCTTAGGCCTAAGGTTAGTACTCTGAGGTTTATTCTTCCTGTAGAAACTGAATTTTCAGCCAGCAAGCAACCTTCATGTCAAAATACAAGTGCTGTTAAATTTTTTTTTATGACATAGACAGCGTGAACAATCAGAAAATACCATTTAAAGATGATCTAATTGATGGTGATAAGGAAGTGATAGTTGTTTATGCTCTAAAGGACCCTTTTGCAGCTCTATTAGAAACTTCAATGGAAATGAGATATGTAATGTTTAAACATGGAAATAGTTTCAGATGGTGGAATAACTTGTCCTATTTCATTTTTGACTTTATGACTGGAGGAGATGAAAGCAAGCTGCATTCAAGAAACCATTTACTTGACTGTCTTTATTGGAAGTATGAAATCACTTGATTTGACATTTGTGCTTAATAAAGTAGGGTAGGTAGGTGTTTGATTAATCTCGGCTTGGACAACATTTCTTTCAACAATTTTTCAATTTGGTTTCAGTTTTCAGTTTTCAGTTTGAAGTTTCAGTTCATATTTGCAGTAGATGTGGTTAACATTTAGTTTCAGGTTACAGGGAGAAGTTTAAATGGTTTAGGATCAGCCCATAGATCAGGCACTCGGTTTATGTTCTTTGTTGTCCCACAGGGGGATGCCATCCCCAGTTGGAGTCAATGTTAGCACTCAAAATTGACCCCGTCAAAATCTTTAAATCCCTCATCCACTTCCCATCAATTTCACTAGCTCTTCGCCTTTTTCATTCCAACTTTGTTTTCTTGTCATCATTGACTCCATATTGTCATTATTTCCGCAATTATGAATTAGTGAGCCTTCCCAAAAATTCTGAAATTACCTTTCCTTTATACTTCGAAGCCTAACGAGATTAAAGAAAAAGGAATTTATACTTCAAAGCCAAATAATTAACGAGATTAAAAAAAAGGCCCAAATAATTAACTAGATTAAAAAAAAAAAAAATAGTAAAAAGCCTCAAATTTTCTCTTGATACGTTAAGTAAGCCTATGTTCATTTTCATTAAAAATGAAATTAATATAAAATATTGTTATTATTCCATATTAATTTCAAAGGGCTTGACTATATTTTTAGTTAAAAAGTTACGTTAAGTAAGCCTATGTTCATTTTCATTAAAAATGAAATTAATATAAAATATTGTTATTATTCCATATTAATTTCAAAGGGCTTGACTATATTTTTAGTTAAAAAGGGATACCTTTTGCTCAACAAGCCAACAAATAAAATATTCAATCATATGACCGAGTGGCAATCCACAAAGCTCAAGAACTCAACACAAGTTTCGAACAAGGCTCCAAGTTCCAAGAGGAGTCCACCGGGGTATAGGGCGCTCAACGCATTAGAAGACATAGAAAACATTGGCATATGTAAAAACCAAAATTTTTGTTTATGCCAACGATGTGGGATAAGTCCCATCATATGCAAAATAAAAAGCATTTCCATCAACCAACATCTATTACTATAAATCGAGGGTGTCTGCTCCATGCTCTGGGGTGCAAAGATGTCAAGATCACTTGTTTATTTTCCGGATGTTGAGATCAAGTTGAATATTTAGAAAATCGCCAGAGATATTCCAACTACCCATTCGAAACTTCTATGTGCCCAACTGATGATAAAATACAGAGGGACGACGATGGTCGGTTGAAGATAAGTTGGCGCCAAATGGAGTAGCAGGAGGAGGCCTATATTGGCTGGTTCGGGAAGCAATTTTCAGAAATGCAACTAGTTGGGATCATCCTTTAGGAGCACTTGTGACTGGGATTCGTCAACTTGGGTTGTTTGGTTGGCAACAAAATGAATGTATAGCCGTTGAAAATGAGCTGCAATGCTGGAAGAAAAGGGGAATTCCTGAGATAGAAGGAAACGAGAATGGTATCATTATCTGGGATTTGAGAGTGAAGGCTACACTGGAAAGAGCACACAAGGCCATGAATGGGAGAAAAATGAGTGCATTATATGTCAAACAGAGCCTGATTTTTCCCATGGAAAAACGCATAGATGCTAAGATTTGTTGTATAAATAGGCCTAATCGAGGTCATAGATACTGGTGGCAAGTTTGTCAATCACCATGGAAGTTGAAACTAATAGATTGCAGTAGCCCTACCAAGTACTCTCATGTGCATTGTTGATAAGAAGTTCTGCAATAATTTCCTTTGGTTTGCAGGTTTCAGTTTCAGCCTTCAGTTTACTTTTAGATGCCCCATAAGCGAGGACTACTCCTATAAGGAAATGTTATAGGAAAAAACAAAGTAAAGCGTCTTAGTGTACACTAGGAGCAAATATATATGTTAATACTGGAGAGATGATGGCCACGCAGAGGAATCGATTCCAGCAGCCTTCCAACAGTGCGAGATACTTGGCAGCCTTTCCTCTTTTCCAGTAACTTGGTTTATATTTTTAGTGTGTAGATTGGATGTGTATCCGAGAAGATAGGAGCAGTTGTTTGGATGGAGTTGGCTATACATTTTGTAATTTTGAATGAAATAGGTGTGGGTTGTTCTCGGAGCTGGCTGGGCTCTACTCAACTTTGCGAAGGGAAACCCCTGCAAATGTAATGAAGGCCATGTCTATTTCTTTGCGATATTAATACAACAAGCCTGTTTATGGCCTGAGATTCATCATGGTGCTTATGTTCAACTTGTCTCTTCCCTGGTTTATTTGTTATCTTAGAACAGTTTTCTAAGAGTAGTGTGATTGGAGTTCATCCTTGTTTGGTGCTCCTTTCACCATAGAATATGTTTGTTGTGTGTTTCTGATTCTTTGTTCCAGAATTCATCCATTGCTAGATGTTATGCTTTAGCTATCAGATTTATGTGTTTATTCTTCTGCAACTTCATATAGAGATTCATCCATTGTTAGGTGCCTCTTATGTAGTTGAATTTTTTCATATGTTCAATACTTTTCCTCACATGAGATTTATGTGTTTATTCTTCTGCAACTTCATATAGAGATTCATCCATTGTTAGGTGCCTCTTATGTAGTTGAATTTTTTCATATGTTCAATACTTTTCCTCACATGATTCATCCACCGCTAGGTGCTCTGTTAGGTAGGCATCCTCCTATTTCATTCCTCTAAAGCTGCCATGAGAGATTCATCCTCTACTAGATGCCTCTCATTATAATGGGCTTCCTCCTCTCTTTGACTGTCATTTTATTACCTCAACTTGTTGGACAAGGTGCCTACTTTGCCTCAATTTTTGAGGGGGGCTTTCACTCTGTGTTTTGATATTCTTTCCCTGACTCCATTTCCCAATGGTTTTGCTCCCTGTCCTGTCCTCTAAACCACCAACCTTTATAAAAACAAAATTGTTCTTATAAGAAATATGACCTTCTGAGCGTTATTGTTGAATATCCTTGAGTGTGAAAGCCCTTTGGCTATTGAGAGAGTCCTATCTGATTATATAAGGTCAAAATATAGTCTAAAGTAGGTTGAAATGGTTACCTTTGGAATTTCCTACAAAAACCATAGGAAAATCACAGAGTGATAACAATCTTGGCATCGTTTCAGGGATCAAAACCTACTATCGTCCTCAGGAAGAACGACATTGTTTCAGTTCTAAGGTCTGTTTGAGTAGCAGACAGTAGACACATATTTGGTTGTATTATACTCTAGCGAATCCACACTTTACCAAAATCATTTGAAGGTGACTCCACTGGGAAGATTGGTGACTCCATGTTAAAGTTTAGAATTTAAAGCTTTCATGAAAACTTCATTGTTCAAAGAGCTTAGAGGATAAATAGTTTTTTGTCTTCAGAATGGAAAGCTTAGAATTCGATCCAAGTACTTCATCAAACAAAACAACAAGGTTGGTTGCAGGCCTTGTTTCTTTTCAAATTTTTTGAAAATGGATTGATTTGTCTTCTAAGCATCATTGATATGAAGATTTTTGTTCCTTGTTATTATCTTATTTGGATTCATGTAACATCCTTAGTAAGAGGACACGTTAGAATGTTTGCAGAAGCTCCTTATGGAACTTGAGATAGAACAAGAAGAGAATGAAACGAAAACACATGAAACACTACTCGTTGATTCAGAGTAGTATAAAGCAGGATATCAGACTGCAATGGATCACTGTTAAAAGTACTATGACCTTAGGCCTAAGGTTAGTACTCTGAGGTTTATTCTTCTTGTAGAAACTAAATTTTCAGCCAACAAACAACCATCATGTCAAAATACAAGTGTTGTTAATTTTTTTTTATGACACAGACAACGTGAACAGTCATAAAAAACCATTTAAAGATGATCTCATTGATGTTCATAAGGAAGTGATAGTTGTTTATGCTCTCAAGGACCCTTTTGCAGTTCTATTAGAATCTTCAATGGAAATGAACTATGTAATGTTTAAACATGGAAATAGTTTCAGATGGTGGAATAACTTGTTCTATTTCATTTTTGACTTTATGATCAGAGGAGCTGAAAGCAAGCTGCAGTCAAGAAACCATTTACTTGACTGTCTTTATTGGAAGTATGAAATCACTTGATTTGACATTTGTGCTTAATAAAGTAGGCTAGGTAGGTATTTGATTAATCTCTGCTTGGACAACATTTTTTTCAACAATTTTTCAATTTGTTTTCAGTTTTCAGCTTGAAGTTTCAGTTCATATTTGCAGTAGATGTGGTTAACATTCAGTTTCAGGTTACAGGAAGAAGTTTAAATGGTTTGGTATCAACCCATGGATCAAACACTTGGTATACGTTCTTTGTCGTCCTGCAGGGGATGCCATCCCCAGTTGGAGCCAATGTTAGCACTCAAAATTGACCCCGTCAAAATCTTTAAATTCCTCATCCACTTCCCGTCAAATTCGCTAGCTCTTCGCCTTTTTCATTCCAACTTCATTTCACTGTCATCATTAAATCCATATTGTCATTATTTATGCAATTATGAATTGGTGAGCCTTCCCAAAAATTCTGAAATTACCTTTCCTTTATACTTCAAAGCCAATTAATTAATAAGATTTAAAAAAAAAAAAAATTTGTCAAAAACCTCAAATTTGCTCTTGATATGTTAAGTAAGCCTATGTTTTCCTGTCATCATTAAATCCATATTGTCATTATTTCTGCAATTATGAATTGGTGAGCCTTCCCAAAAACTCTGAAATTACCTTTCCTTTATACTTCAAAGCCAATTAATTAATAAGATTTAAAAAAAAAAAAAAATTGTCAAAAACCTCAAATTTGCTCTTGATAGGTTAAGTAAGCCTATGTTCATTTTCATTAAAAATGAAATTAATATAAAATATTATTATTATTCCATATTAATTTCAAAGAGTGGGAGGAGAGCTTTATTAGAAGAAATTATAAATTATAAATTTGCTAAGTAAATAAGCTTATGTTCATTTTCATTAAAAATGCAATTAATATAAAATATTATTATTATTCCATATTAATATTTTATATTAATTTCAAAGGTTTGACTATATTTTTAGTTAAAAAGGAATACCTTTTGCTTAACAAGCCAACAAATCAAATTTTCAATCATATGACCGAGAGCCAATCCACCAAGCATCGAGCACTAAGCATAAGTTTCGAGCAAAGCTCCAAATCACCAAGGGAGGATCCCACGGGGGCGTAGGCTGCTCAACAAGTCTAAAGACAAATGGAACATTGACATATATAAAAACCAAACTTTTTGTTTATGCCAACGATGTGGGATAAGTCCCATCATATGCAAAATAAAAAGAGTTTCTATCAACCAACATCTATTACTATAAATCAAGGGTGTATGCTCCATGCTCTGGGATGCACAGATGTCAATCTCTCTTTGAGTTTATTTTCTGGAAAAAACGCATAGATGCCAAGATTTGTTGTATAAATAGGCCTAATCAAGGTCATAGATACTGGTGGCAAGTTTGTCAATCACCATGGAAGTTAAAACTAATAGATTGCAGTAGCCCCACCAAGTACTCTCGTGTGCATTGTTGATAAGAAGTTTTGCAATAATTTCCTTTGGTTTGCAGGTTTCAGTTTCAGCCTTCAGTTTACTTTTAGATGCCCCATAAGCAAGGACTACTCCTATAAGGAAATGTTATAGGAAAAAACAAAGTAAAGCGTCTTAGTGTACACTAGGAGAAAATATATATGTTGATACTCGAGAGATGATGGCCACGCACACAGGAAGCATGCTCTGTCCAAAGTACCAAAGGCCAAAGCCAAATGCCAACTTTTAAAGGCAGATCACATTCTCACGATTTCTCATTCAACATTTAGTGCCTAAATGAAAACATAGAGTACCTATTTCAAATAATACAACAAATCACTGGAGGTGTCGAGCCTCTAAAAATACTCTTATTGTCATTCTATTTTTGGAATCATGTTTAGAAAATCAAGGTATCAAATCAACAATTCGAAGATTGAGGGTAACTAATGCAAAGTGGCAGACAAAAAATTAGTAGTTACAGGTTTGTAGGAGCACACCCTGGACATCAAACCAGTAGTGGACACTTTTTAGTAGATGGCAGTAAGTTTCTAAATGCAGAGGAATCGATTCCATCAGCCTTCCAACAGTGCGAGATACTTGGCAGCCTTTCCACTTTTCCAGTGACTTGGTTTTTATTTTTAGTGTGTAGATTAGATGTGTATCCGAGAAGATAGGAGTAGTTGTTTGGATGGAGTTGGCTATATATTTTGTAATTTTGAATGAAATAGGGGTGGGTTGTTCTCGGAGCTGGCTGGGCTCTACTCAACTTTGCGAAGGGAAATCCCTGCAAATGTAATGAAGGCCATGTGTATTTATTTGTGATATTAATACAACAATCCTGTTTATGGCCTAAGATTCATCATGGTGCTTATGTTCAACTTGTTTCTTCCCTGGTTTATTTGTTATCTTACAACAGTTTTCTAAGAGTAGTGTGACTGGAATTCATCCTTGTTTGGTGCTCCTTTCACCATAGAATATGTTTTTTGTGTGTTTCTGATTCTTTGTTCCAGAATTCATCCATTGCTAGATGTTATGCTTTAGCTATCATATTTATGTGTTTATTCTTCTGCAACTTCATATAGAGATTCATCCATTGTTAGGTACCTCTTATGTAGTTGAATTTGTTAATATGTTCAATGGTTTTCCTCACAGAATTCATCCACTGCTATGTTTTGTGTTAGGTATCCATCCTCCAGTTTCATTCCTCTAAAGTCTCCATGAGATATTCATCCTCTGCTAGATGCCTCTCATTACAGTGGGCTTCCTCTTCTCTCTGACTGCCATTTTATTACCTCAACTTGCTGAATAGGGTGCCTACTTTGCCTCAGTTTTCAGGGAGGATTTCAGTCTGTGTTAAGTTGTAAACCATTGAGATTCTTTCCTTGACTCCATTTCCCAATGGTTCTTCTCCCTTCCCTATCCTCTCAACCACCAACCTTTATAGAAACAAAATTGTTCTTATCATAAATATGACCTTCTGAGCGTTATTGTTGAATATCCTCGAGTGTGAAATCCCTTTGTCTATTGAGAGATCCCTCTCTGATTGTATAAGGTCAGAATATAGTCTAAATTAGGTTGAAATGGTTACCTTTGGTATTTCCTACAACAACCATAGGAAAATCACAGATTGATAACAATTAGGAATCCCAAATATATAAGTTTTGTTTTCATGAAAGAACATTTTCCCAAATTTACTAACAACTTCTCCTGTTGCAGCCTTCTCAACACCATCTTTAAATGCCTCAAGTGCTCTCCTTCAGTCTTACTGAAGATTAAGATATCATCCAAATAAACAATTACAAACTTACCAATAAAATATTTGAGCACTTCATTAATCAACCTCATAAATGTACTTAGTGCATTCATTAAACCAAATGACATAACCAACCACTCATACAATCCTTCATTCATTTTGAATGATGTCTTCGAGTCATCTCCTTCTCTCATTCTTATTTGGTGGTAACCGATATTCAAGTCTATCTTGGAAAAATAACTAGCTCCCCTCAAACAATACATCAAATCATCCATTTTCGGTAAAGGAAATCTATACATGATGGTTATCTTGTTGATGGCTCTTGAATCTGTACACATTCTCCAACCTCCATATTTCTTTGGACTCAACACAGTTGGTACGACACACAGGATCAAACTTTCTCTGACTAAACCTTTATCTAACAACTCTTGGACTTGATTATTGACCTCTTCATACTCGTGAGGTACCAATATCTACGTTGCTTTATTTGGAAGACTTACTCCTGGAATAAGGTCAATATGGTGACTACTACTCCTAATGGGCAGTAATGAGTGAGGTAACTCATCCACCACAATATCAATGAACTCATCCAACAACTCTTGGAATTATACAGGAAAATCATCCATAGATGTACTTGTGAGAATAACTCTCAGCTTACCTACAACAACAAACTGCATTTTTTGTTCTTTCTTGACTTCTTTCAAGAGTTCCTTCCCACTCATGAGAAGTATACTTGGAGTTGCTTCTTCTTTGAATCCTTTATCTTCTATTGGTAGAAACATATGTTTACACCCATTCTTCTCCAGGGTATAAGTGTTCTTTTTTCCATCATGTATGACATTCTTGTCATATTTCCACGGTCTTCTCAATAGAACATGATAAACATCCATAAGTATGAAATCACACGGAAATTCATCTTTATAAACTCCTATTTTAAATTTAACCTTTCATTTACGACTTACCATTACTTGATGTACTTTATGCAACCACGATACCTTGTACGGATTCAGATGCGCATTTGTCTCTAGCTTCAGTTTTTCCACCATCTTTGTGGATACTAAATTATCAGTGCTTCCACCGTCTATAATCACCTTACATACCCTATCTCTGGTCTTGCAAGTAGTTCTAAACATATTGTTTCTTTGGACTGGTTCTCTTACCTCTTTCTCTAGCTTCACGAGGACTTTCCTCATCATGAGTGATCTTCCTTGTTCAACTTCTTATGCCTTCATCTCTGCCTCTACATTCTTCCATTGTGCTTCAGAAATGTGAGCTTCTCCACCTCCTACATTTTTTCTCTTGGGCCATTCCCAAGACATGTGTCATGTCTTTCCACAAGCATAACACTTCACTTCTCCTCCTCTACCTCTTCCTCTTCCTCTCGAAAATGAATTTATTCCACCAAAATTTCCTCCTCTAGAACTTCCTCCTTTCTCAGTATGGTTGTGATACCTTCCAGCTTCTGGTCTGGGCTTTTGGAACTTTTCCCTTACTGTTCCTCTGTCTCTGCTTCCTGTCCAACTTCTCTTCTACTTTTAGGGCTACCTGATAAGAATCCTCCAATTTTCTCATAGTCATCATGTTGACTTCATCCTGAATTTCATATCTCAGGCCATTAATGTACATGGAAACCTTTTCTTCATCATTCTCTTTATGTCCTTCTCTAATGTTCAACTTGTAGAAATATTCAGTGTATTCCTTCATCGACAAACCTTTCTGTCTCAAATTCTGTAGCTCCTTGAACATATTCACTTAATAATATTTGGGTATGAACTTAGCTTTTAATTTCGCCACCATTCTATCCCAACTCTTAATTTTGGACTTACCTTTGCATCTTCTGTCAGCTTGCAATTCATCCTACCATAACGCTGCATGTCCTTTCAGTCTAGTCATAGCATGCTTCAGTTTATTCTCATCATCAATCTCCTCATAATCGAAGTACTTATCTAAAGCACTTATCCAGTCAAGCAATTCCTCCACATTTAAATTACCTCATACATTGGTACCTTTATTTTTTCTCTGGTTCTCATCTTGATAACAGCTCTCAACAGTCACTCCTCTGCTGCTTGTTCTCCTGCAACTTATTCATCTTCATTCTCACTTTCACTGAAGTCACCCGCATCAGGTTCACTTCTCTGCGCTATCTCCATGGCGTCTAACCTTGCACAAAGTTGTCTCATCTCTTCTTCCATGTCTATGTTTACCACCGGTCTGTCTCTTCATCTCCATGGCGACATGATTCCAACTCTTCTCCTTACATAGAGATCAATACCACTTGATGATATCATACAAGTATTCTTTCTTTGCCTTCTATATATAGACAAGATCTATGCTCTGATACCACTTAACAAAAACCCCCACCTCCTCCTAGGCCTGTATGACCTCCTGGTCTAGGATCGTTCATAGTATGGAATCGAATTAGCTCTCAGGCTCCCGCTGAGCCCTCAAATTTCTTATTCATAGGTCATTTCCCTTTTTCCTGTGCTTAAAATCTGCTAGTGAGGGTCCTTATACGCCAACAGAGTCCTCCACCTGACTTTGAGCCGAAATCGTGGGCCAATATTCTTTTTATAGAAGAATTTAGACGCTTTGAAACTCCGGGCTTCGGGACTTCCGAAAGAAATACATTGCAAACCTTTCGAAGGCTAAACTCACGAACAACTGGACTATCAAAAGGATCGATGGTCCTCTTTCTATCGGCAACCAATGACTACAATTGGCTTAGGACAACGGGCTTCAGGAGTCTCAATTGCTTCAACTTGAAATACCTCTGAATGCTGAATCAATGGAGGCAATATCTACTCTCCACATGTACCACCTTGACCGATAGTCGATATCAACTCCGACCTTCGGGCCTTCGGGAGTTTTCGAGCCAAACAACCTTGCACTATATTTCCTCTGGATTACCAAACCTCCAGTTTCCAATATTTTCTAACACGTGACTCTTCGCGCCAATGACTAAGATTCCTTCCAAGTTTCATAACTTCAGGAATCTTTCACACTTCCGCTACTACACCTCCAAACATTTGGATAGTTGAACTTTCGAACAACTCTGGATCTATGGACATGTGTCCCCAAAATCAGATGGTCCATATTTTCTTCAGATCCCAGGACTTCGGGAAATCCATATCCTACACAATACTTGCTCAAAAATATCCAAACACACGAAGTCCGAAGGACTTCAAGGGTAAATACCCATGCAACTTTCCTAGATCTGACGACTAGGAAATATTTTCTTTTCCTCAGGTGGGTCTCGTCCACTCGATCCTTGAAAATGAAGGACTCTCCCCTTCAAATGATTATGTTCGCTCTTTCTCCTGATCTTTAACACTTGAAATCTTTGGGCTTCATGCGCACTCCTTGCACCTCTCTAGAAACTTCACACTTGAATATTTTGAGAAATATTCCTATGCACTCCTTGCGCCCGCCTTCCTCAAGACTCTTCAACACTTGCCTAAGTGTTGGCCATGTGCACACCCTGCAAGGGTCTTCTTTGATATTTTATACTCCACTGAGTATACGTGCACTCCTTGCACTCACTCTACACAATTTCACGTTATCTCTTTTGAACTTCTGAGTCTGTACGAGACTCTTCCTTCGCAGTCGTTGCATGGCTACTGTTCACTCCTTGCACCAGTGCTTCAGAAGAGAAACAACTGAAACTTATAGAACACTACAGGTTCATTCAATTAACCATAAAATGCATACACAGGCATATAAAACACAGAAAGAAAATGGCACGACATTACCCAATTAACTCATAAGGAAAACATGTACAGAGTTCTGGAAGCAATTCTCCTTCTATTATATTCCTTCATTTACGTAGGTTCTCTTACAACTCTTAAATAACTCTCAGTAGCAAGTACAATATTCTTTCTCAACTTATTCAACCACCCATTTGGGCATACATTACATATATTTATACACGGAGGGGCTTCTTGAGCCTTCCTACCGACTACACTAGTGCTATCATATCATATTCAAAGAACTTTCCCACTAAGGCTTATTACAATAAATAACATTTACAACCCAGATACGAGTCACTCCTCGATATTTGTACATTCCTACATCTTATTAAGATAATTACAATATTTGACGGCCTCATGTAATGGCTCAAGCCTCAAAATATTAAAAGCTTTAATTACAATTCTTTCAAAATAGAATTGACACACTCTCCTTTTTGGATCCCAAAACATTTTTGAATGCGCGTTTGATTTTGTGTTGTCCTCCACTCAGCTTGATGAACATTGATGACGATGCTCCTGCATCAACACAGCTCTTGAATCCATTCATAATGGCACTATCCCAGATTCCTTCACTGCATGCTTGGTCCCCATACCAAGTTCCACATGCATGTTCAAGTTAGACTATGTGAAGCTCTCTAACAACTCACGTGGCCCTATCATATGACATGTGGATCCACTATATATTAGCCATGCACCAATTGATATGGTGCCCAAGGATTTTTGGGAAACAAGTAATAACTCTGTCTGTTCAAACTTCGTGGTGAATTCATCCATTTGATTCCTTGTTGATGTAGCTACCTTTGGTTGTGTCCTGTTCTTCCCTTCTTCATCTTTGGGCACTGTGAAGCATAATGTCCCTTCTTATGATAGTGAAAAAACTTGAACTTACTTAGGTCCTTCCATGTGCTAGCTTGTGAAGATGAATCTCCACCTTTGTTCATACTGACCTTCCCCTTGCCCCTCCTTTCCTAGTTAGAAATTGAAAGGTTCTTCACATAACCATCATCTTTTGAACCTCCCAAAGCCTATCGAAGAGTCTCCTCCTGGATGCAATCATCCCACAATCACCCGAAGTATCGAAGTTTCTCTCAAGCACATATGCCTTCAATGAACAAAGTCCAAGGCTTGGTTAAGCCATTCAAGACCACCCTCACTAACTCCACATATGTCACTGTCTCATTGACTGGCCCCAACTGATCAAGAACCTAAGTGATCCTGGTGAGGTAAATGGTCACTGAATCAATATTGTACATCTTGGTGTTCTTGAGTCAATCCCTCAATACCATATTTTGGTTCTCGTTCTTACTCTGAAATAAATTCATTAGAGTCGAGAAAATCACACAGGTTGACTTTTCCTTAGATAGATGAGGAATAATATGGTCCCTTACCAAATCTAAGATAATCCACATTTCCTTGGCCTTGCTTTCCTTATGTAGATCCAGCTATGCAAGATCTGTTGGGGTGGTCACTGTGGTCTCTACATGAATCCACAATCCATTCTCCCTCAGGAGAAACATGATTTACTCTTGCCATGGAAGAAATTTAGAGGCACCCTCCAACCACTCCTCATACCTCAACCTAGTTGTTTCCGTCTCCAATATTTAATCTAAAAAACACTGAAAAATGTGCCCAACCCCTTAGGTACAAAAAAAAATAAAAATTTATGGTTTCCCAGGACTCGTTGTCTGCTGCCCAAATTTATTGCCCATTGAACGAAATTGCTACCTGCTACCCAGACCCATTTTCCATTTCCTATACCCCTCCTCGAGGACTCCCAGTGATGCCTAGTGACTTATGCAACTTCCTGAGTCCTTTTGGGTTGCTTGAAAATTTTTAGGGTCTTCTCAAGGATTTCTTGTCCCTGCAAGGTTATCACAGCTTTTTGGTGGCCCTACTAGTGGTTAGTTCTGTTAGAGGATGGTTTGGTCGGAGGCTCTTCCAGCAACTGGATGACATCTATGCTAGGTCAGAGAATATCCTTACCCATGCATCCTCAACTTGACTATTCTCTACGCCACGCATACTGCATCCTATGACCATAGATCTGCCCAACTGTCTGTCCACTCATATTTTAGCCTCTACAAGTGGCCATCCTCTGTCAATGGCTTAAGCCACCATGCTATCTCCATGTCCAACACTTTTTTATTCCAGGTTACTACTCCCGAAAACACTTGCAGTCACCTCCAATGCCCTATGGAGCTACAAAAACCCGATCCACTCAGCAAACCAGTGTAGTTGCAACAATAAAATGGTGGTTGGTTCGACCTCTGCAATTTTTGGCTGCTGCAAACTCCATGACCCCAATCGTCAAATCAATCCACGAATGTCTACAAAAAAGAGAGGCCCAATATTTACTCGACAACAACCAATCACAACCCGATCTTATTCCTTAGCAGTAGATGTGTAGTGATCTGACTCAGTCATACACTGTACAACCTGTACAGATGTTGTATGGTGGTTTTACGGCTGTTGTACATTGTACAATTTTTTTTTCTTTTACCCTTTGCTTGGCCTACAGAATAAAAAAATTCCCCACTACTAACTACAGAAAAAAAATCATGCATCCAATCTAGTTCCTTCATAATTCATGGCTCTGATATCATGTTAATTTCTATAAACCTAGCACTCGACCATTAATTCCAATCAAAACACATTTACTGAATAATATTACAACTAGGTTATTAACGATAAATTTAGCAGAAGCAAATAAAATGGAAAATGAAACACATTACACAAATATTTCTGGGTAAATAACCCTTGGAAAAAACCTGAAGGGAAAACCATATCTGTGAGAATTATTATTATTATGTTGGGCTCTCGTCTTGGGAAAATGGCCCACCTGATGAATACAAAAAAAATAGATAACCAAGCCCTACAAACCTCAATAGAAATCCTTTGATCTTGTTGGTTGGATGTTATCTCCCTTGCTGCCCCCTTTGCTCCTATCCTCAACCCCTACCATCCACACTTGGATGAATTTCCTTCTCCACCCAATCAATGAGAGCTCACTCTCTCACTCTGTGTGTATCTATTGTGTGTCTCATCCTCTCACATAGGCTGTCTTTTATAATCTTGAGTTTACCCTAAGTACAAAACCCTAGATCTTGTAAAGTGATCAACGTATGAGATCTAATATCATGTTCACTTTATATCTAATGACTAGTACTTAATTTAATTCCCAATGCCAAATACTTAGGCATTTAATTAAATTAAAATCAAGTTATTACAAAAATGCATTCACTTAAATAAAGTGAATCCCCTGTGATTCTGAGAGGCATTCAAGATGACTCCCATGTGTTGACACAAACCCGCGTGGAAGTACACGTCCAATGCTACTAAAAACATCAACTGACAATTTGTTTTCATTTGAAGTAATGATGAGTGAAACCCCTTTTCCATAGGTTTGTTTCTAGACATGCATAACTTTTATGTTCTCCCATGCTCAAGCTTTACTCTATAGGTTTCATCACTTTTCATATTGGCTCAGCATATGATCATTGTTCATGTGTAAGTACTTCATCCTTTTTTTGATGGAAGGTGAGAAAGCTATAAAATAATTATCTCCCCACTTTAAAGGATGGTATTTCTCTTCCTTTGATTACCAATGAAGATCAAGGGGATTAATCATGGGATGGAGAAAGGACTCTCTATCCTTCACAAATTATTAGGCCTTTCCTTATAGATTAGTAACCACTCTTTTATCAAGGATATATAAATCTATAAAATAATTGTCTCCCCACTTGAAAGGACGAGATTTCTCTTTCGTTTATGCCCAAGGAAGATCAGGGGGATTGATCATGGGATGCAAAAATGACTCTATATCCCTCACAAATTATTTGACCTTTCCTTCTAGCTTAGGAACCATGTTGTTATCAAGGATATAGAAAAGGATCTCAACTAAATTGATATAGAATGGATCATTATATAATTTTTCATATATCTTAGTACTTTCTAGGTGGAAAATTGGAGGAATTGGCTTGCGGTGCCCATTTTAGTGGCAGGTCCCAGTTTGGGGATTTGAGGTTCAGAACCTTCCAAATCCATTTTGAGGAATAAAATGGCACATTTTGGGTTAAAAAAATTTATAATAATATTTCACAAACCCTTAATGTTTTTCTACACATCAATACCTTTCCAACAATGCAAACATTGCCTCAATCGAAACTCATATGTGAAAGTTATACCTCCCGCAAGTTGACCTACCTTATTGACCACCATGGTATGAGTTGATGCCATGTCAGCCCCCAATACTCATACATGTGGGGCTAGCCACATATGTAATTTCAATAATATTATATAAGGTCCAAACCTTATCACTAATTGAGGTTTGAGGATAAAAAAAACCTGACCCTAGATGACTATTAGACTATGTTAAATATAGGGTCTCTAGGAAGAAAAGGGGTTCCATTGTTTTGTATTATACTTCTTCCATATTTGAGAATAGGATCCAAGGAGTGGGATTTGATATCATAAAATAGGTAGGAAGAAGAGACTATAGTGTCCATTTAGGCCACACAGTCATAGGAAACTCCATAGTGAGTGTCCCTTTCTTTGCATTTGCATTTTGCATAACTAAATAAAAGAGAGAATAGCACATGCCTCACCTTCTAGATGGGTTTTCTTTTGTATTGGGTTTCCAAGGATACATATTGTGTTCAATTTTGTGGATGATATGTATATTTTCTTTTTCTTTCATTTTTGTATTACGTTGTTTTCATAAATCCGAGCAATAATCTAGTAATAATTAATCTGGGATCTAAGGAAATTAATTGCATAATTTAAGATTTTAGAGTTATATAAGATCTATTCTTACGAATTATTCTTGTGGAATATCCATGGTAGTTTAAAAATAATGAATTAAAAAATATGACTTGTATGTATATCGACAATGCTACTAGGAAGGCACCCTACAAAAACTGTGGTTCCATTCAGGCTTAGTAATGGTAGAGGGGGGACCTAAACTTCACTCTTGGTGCTTCAAAAACATAGGGCCCAAAAACATAGGTGGATCCCATTTCATATTTATTCATCACCAAACTGGATATTGCGGGCTTGTTGGACACCCATCCTGCAAAAATCTCTCCCATTTGGAGAAATATGAGAACTAGGGAGGCTCAGGTGGAAAAACATTTAGACCATTTTTTGATTTCTAAATATTTTCTTAAAGACAAAATCTATATTTTTCAGAGGGGATTTTCGAGGGGCGACTCATACCACAATCCTATCATTATGGAACTATCTCCCCTTCAAGAGAAACCCCCTAACCCCTTCAAATTAAACATATCTTGGCTAGGGGATGAGTCCTTTATAAATAAAATAAAGGAAATGATGGAGATCATACAATCCCTCCTCCCCTAAATCCTCTCCTTTACAGTTTGATCAAAACTTAAAGAGAGAAAAACAAGATGTTATTACCTCATTTAGGGAAAAGAGGAAAAAATATGAAAAACTTCTGTAGGAAATTTAGGCTAAATTGGAAATCTTCTACCAAGGAGAGGGACATGGTTTTCTTACAAAATTACAACAAAATAAAGATCAAGAACCTTGAGGAAAATTAGAGGAGACTATTGCTTGACAAAGAAAAGGAATGGAGAATTAAGATTCGAGTGATCTTGCTACAAGTTTCTGATTAAAACAAAAAATTCTTCCACCATTTTGCAAATAGTCTAAAGAACATCCACATGGTTTGGATGATTGATAAGGCTAACTGGACCAGGGTATATTCATTTCCAGATATGGTAGCTAAAGGAGTGCATTACTTTAGAACTCTTTTTAATGAAGAAGCCAAATCCACTATCAAATCTATCCTCAAGGTAGCTAGCTTCATCCCAAGTTTTATAAACTCCGTGGATGACAAATCCTTGATGGAAGAAATTTCCAAATAATAAATTCTCAGCACCTTACAAACATTTCAGAAGGATAAAATCACAGCTCTAGATGGGCTTCCAATTGAGTTTTTTCTGGGGTGTTATGATTTTATTGAGAATTACCTTTTGAAGGTGGTTGAATATTCTCAATCCATAGGTCAAATTCTAGCTTCTTTCAACACTACCTTCCTAGCACTTATCCCCAAATATGATAACCCCTTGAATTTCGAAATCTTCAATCCCCTCTTACTCTAAAACAACATTTATAAAATCATCTCCAAAATAATTTCTTGTAGGCTAAAATCCATACTATCAAGACACATCTCTCTAGATAAATTTGGGTTTTTGAAAGGAAGGAAGATTCATGAAGCGATATGACTAGAACAAGAAGGACTGCACTCCATTAGAATAGGGAATAAAAAATCTCTCACATTAAAGGTATATCTCTCAAAGGACTTTGACAGAGTGAGTTGGTTATATCTCAGAATTATCCTCATTCACCTCGGGTTCAATCATGTTTTTTTTATTTGGTTGTTAAGTTGTATCAACTCATCCTCCTTTGATATTCTAATCAATGAATAAACTTCCCCTTTCTTCAAATAAAAAAAGGGAAATAAGACAAGGATTCCACCTATCCTTTCTCATCTTTCTTCTAGTAGCTAAGGGCCTTAATAGATTATTAAAGGTAGCCTATGTTGTTGGAAGATTAAATAGTATAAAATTGGGTCCCTCTTGTAGCATAAGCCACCTCCTTTTTGTGGATGACATTCTCATTTTTTATGAAGGTTTGAGGGAAATTATTGAAAATATTCAAGAGATCTTGGATCTCTTTTGTAAAGTCACAATAATGAAAATTAATATGGAAAAAACCTTGTTGATCACCTCGGGACTCTCAAACTTGGAAAGGATAAACATTTATTATATTTTTTCCCTTTCAATTAAGAGACTTTAAAGATGGACTAAAATACTTGGGATTCCATATGAAAGAAAAATAATACAAGAAAGTTGATTGGCTATGGCTTCTAGCAAAATTGGAAAAAAAAATCAATATATGGTACAATAGATGGCTCTTTAGAGGAGGAAGATTGGTCCCAGTCAAGGTAGTGCTAGAAGTTATCTTGGTATATTAAATGTCACTATCTTGGATCCCAAAATGAATCCTGGGAAATATTAAGAAAATTTTCTTCCGGTTCTTTTGGTCTAGGGAAGGTGGGAAGAGAAAATTGGTACTAGCCTCGTGGAAAATTCTAGTGGTTCCAAAAATCCCAGGGGGGTTGGGGGCTGAAAAACATATTTTGATTCTCAAAAGCTCTTGTAGCTAAAAATGTCTAGAGTCTCATCTAGTTCACATGGATATGGGCACAAGTGACCAAGGAAAAATATCCCCCCTTAGGAATTCATTGTGGATTGTGATGCAAGAGGATCCACCCCTCCTACCTATTAGAGTAAATTTACAATGGAATTCCTTCTATCGTGCAAGCTTGGGAGTGTAGACACTCTAAAACTTCTATTGTATAATATAACCATGCAAATTTCTTGAATATAGAATGCTACAAACACTAGAGGTGTGCATCCCCACCATCTTCTCTTCTGTAGCACAAGTAAATGGACACTACAAAACACAAATTTGCAGTAACCTATCTACTCCATATTTTCAAATATGCAACATGAGAGTTCCAACCTATACAATTCATTCTACAACAATTGTATATATATATTTCACAACATATCTATGCTCTCTTCATAGTGGCATCACCCTACAAGTTATTCCATTCAATCCTACAATCAATGGTTAGTTTATAAACCAAGGAACCTATCCTTTCTCATACATAGACTTCTATCATGAGCATATATTATGTAGACCCTCTTATATGATCTAGTAGTATTTGCACTTAGATTTATATTCAAACAAAAACTCTCATCCTCATGAGCATCATACACAATAGAACTTAGTCATGGTTCAACACTTTGAAAATCTTCTCTATCCAATTCTTAGACTCATGAATAATTTCATAACTATCTAATATTTCGACACATGCACATGCATGCATGCGTGCGCGCGCACACACACACACACACAAAATGATAGGGATTCAAAGTGGCATTGTTCTCTACATGAACAAAAATTATCCATACTCAACATCCCTACAACATTAATCATCCATCCAACAGAATGAAATCTACAACAATACATACAAAACACATAGCAATATAATTATCACACTGACTCACACACACATATGCATAGGGATTTAATTATGGAAAATTGAACTCCTTTATTCATTTATATAGAGAATAAATACAATGGATCGATGACCACATATCATCTTATAAATCTCATTAGGTTTCTAGGCCCAATGCCATGGAATCCTCAACAATTACCTTATATCACACTTGAGATCTCCTCTCTTCTTTTTTGAGCCAACTCTATTTTTTTTCCAATTTCCTTCTCGCCTCATTCATGTTGTGTTTATTTATATTCAGGAAACTATTTTATTTCAACTTCCAAAGGAGATTCTCTTTCCCTTTTGTTTTCAACTTCTACCTTTTCATTTCCATGTTAAGATTTGTCCTTTTCTTCTATAGTGATTCACCACCCACAACATGACTTTCCAGCTTCCACTCAATAGTGCACTTCATCTTAAACACATCCTTTGAACAACCTTCTACACATGCACACAAATTTCCTCTTAACCCTTACTATTTTCTCTTGTGCATTTATATTTTATTAATTCTATAGCAGCACATCCATTTTGCAACATTGTCACAATCTGTAACACTGTTACATTTTGTAGCAACACTGTCACATTCTGCAACTTGTCATGTTTTGTAAAAACTAATTTTGGTTCTATATAAATATTCATGATGAATCTTCAAACTGATTTTGATTATCATGAATCAAAATCAATAGGTTATTAAGAAATCATGCCCTCATGATTATGAGGTCAACTATTAAAATCTCCAACTATCCATTGCAACTTTCATCGCTATTTCCTTCAACTCTAAATTCTTCATTGTTGTACATTGAACTTCACAAGGAATACAAGGAATATTCTTCTTTCTACATATTCTTTCTCCAACTCATTTATAATATCTTCATTTTCATTGCTACATATCTATCTACAACAATAGAACAATACTCTTATCATGGAAATATGAAATTTCATCTCATTTCTGCGGAAACTCACATACTGGTATCGCTACCATCTTTTTCTTTCTTTCTTCGTCAAAAAAATAATTGGTCAAATGATCCTCATCTATGCATAAATTTCATAAATCTAATTGAGTCATGTCCCATCCAAGACATTCCACTTCCCTTTTTCATGTAGTGTACAAAGTGCCTTCAGTGCATCTAACTATTCATTCTCAAGGCCACACAACCTAGAGTTACATGCTCACATGTTACACCTCTCTTGACTCAATCCACAACCACATGTAGACTACCTCAGTCGACGATTCTATCAACATATTCACTTTTTTCATAAATTAAAATTATCATAGACATACCTTCAATATCCTTCATCCTTAAACAACACCTTTACACTCAGTTCTCAACACATTCTCATTCAACAACCTTTAATCCTTATAACATTATTCTCTGACATGTCTTGTTTGTCCAACACATTTTTAATATTCTCTCTTTCTCTATCAAAAACATTTTCATCAACTTCCTCTTTAGTTAGGACAATAATTTTTCATCCATCTTCATCTCAGTATATTCACTCGTGATTCCTCCTTGATCACTTATCTTCATGGCATATTGTTCTACATATGCTTCCTCTTCAAACATATTCATCATCTACAACCTCAGTGATTTACAATTGTTGTAATCTCTACAAATTCCCTTTCCTTTCACATCATATTTCTATTTCATCTTCTTTGACTGATATTCATATATCCTTATCAAAAAAGTAGATTCACTTTCATTTGTAGTTGTAAATTTCCTTCTTCCTACAAACAAGGGAATAACATATTAAGGGAAAAAAAATAATTGCATATTCACTCCCTTTTTTTTTCACTACATCTGACACACACCACATGTTCCTCTATATTCAATTGTTGTATGCTTATACATATCTATTCATTCTCATTTCTTTTATATTCAATTCCACTATGAATGTCTAGCCACCATATTGAAACAATTTATTACCACCATCAAATTACTACAAACATGTTCCTCATAATATAGGAGCCCAATATCCAATCCGAGAAGCCTTCTAACTGTATTTTCTCTTACAACATACTTCTCTGGTTAATGTTTCCACTCACCCATGACATGGAGTCATATCTTCCTCTTCCATATCACACTTTCAACAAGTGTCCCTTGTGTATCCAACATTCATGCTACAACTTCAACCCATGCACTTTAGACTCATTTCAAATGACTATCCTTTTATCTCAAGATAACAATCATGGATAACCACCACCACAACTGCCATTTCATTAGATCATGTTTTTCTCTCATGAATCACACTATCTCTATATTTAGCAGTAAACTATATCAAATACTATCTTCTTTCTCAATAGAAACCTTATGGACCTTCTTTACTTCATTCAACCTTCTATTCTTGACTATCTTCTTCTTCTTGCAGCTTAAATATTTTCCCTTTAACACATTCATTCCTTTTGTTTGACATTTGGTCCTTTATCTTGTGCATATTCTTTTTCTTATCCTTTGAAATTCTGCTACTCCATCATATCCAATTCATTTTTTCTCTATTTCTTCCAATGCTAGGCTCCTCACACCTCCTTGAACTTCTCCTCTTCATGGTGAAATCCTTTGGAGTTGTCTCTTAGTCCATAACCAGAATACCATTCATAGGCCTTTCTTATAAAAATTCCTCCCATCACTCTTCTGCCAATAGACATAAGTTGAGACAACCGTCTCTCAAGTCTCTTTGTTGCCACAGTTGCATAGGAATTGATCTTGTTGAACCCAACTCTAAAAAGAGAATTAGCTATGATAATTCTACAAATTCTCAACCAAAATTGAACCTTGATTTGATATTATTACAAATTCTTTCATCCTGGAGTTGTGGCTAGATTTGACACCACTTGATGCAATAAGAACCGCCCCTCCTACCCATCAGAGTAAATTCACAATGGAATTCCTTCTCCTACACAAAATAGAGAGCATAGATTCTCCCAAACTTCTACTACATAATATAACCACACATATTTCTCAAATAGAGAATGATACAACCACTAAAATTGTGCATCCCCACTATCTACTCCTTTTTAGCACCAGTAAATGGACACTGCAAAACACAAGTCTACACTAATCCATCTACTCCATATTTTCCAATTTGCAACATGAGAGTTACAACTTGTACAATGATTTCTACAAAAGTTACATATATTTGAAGATATATGTATGCTCTCTTCATGGTGGAATCACCCTACAATTTATTCCATTTAGGCTTGTAATCAACGATTAGTTTATAGACCAAGGAACATATCATTTCTCATACACATAATTCTTTTTAGAACCTCTTATATGCTCTGGAAATATTTGTGCTCAAATTTATATTCAAACAAAAACTCTCATCCTCGTGAGCATCATACATGTAAAACTCAGTCATGGTTCAACACTCTCATAGACTTCTCTATACAATTCTTAGACTTAGTAATAATGTCATAGCTTGTTGATATTTCCACACACATACACACAAACACACACATATATTATGATAGGGATTCATAACAAAAATATTCTCTATAGGAACTAATCTAGATTTGATCATAATATAATTTTTCATCTATCTTGGTACTTTCTGGGTGGAAGAAAATGGAGGAATCATCTTGTAGGACCATTTTAGCGTGATGCCCCATTTTGGAAAATTGGGTCCAAAACCTTCCGGAGCCATTTTAAGGCATTAAACATAATTTTTTGGTAAAACAAAAAACTCTCTTGCACTCCCCATACCGATGTTATACACATCAATACATTTCCAACAATGCAAGAATCACCTCAATAGGAGCTCATATGCGAAAGTTATGTCTCCCACAAGTTGACCTACCTTATTGACCACCATGATATGAGTGGATGCCATGTTAACCCCCATTACTCAAATGTGTGGGGATAGCCACATGTGAATTTTCAAGAAGACTTTAGAAGGTCCAAACCTTATCACTAATTGAGGGTTGAGGAAGTCAAAACCCTAACCCTAGACAACTATTGGGATATGTTAAATACCTGGATGCTAGGAGGAGACTGGGCCCCATTCTTTAGCATTGTACTTGTTTCATATCTGAGAAAAACATCTAGGAGAGGCATTTTGAGAAAATAACAAAGGAGGAGGAAGATTATGTAGTGTTGGAAGTAGGCCAAAGAGGAAAGAAAGGTGATTTTGGGAAATAAGGAATGCACGAGGAAATCGATAGCCGGAAGGAAGAGGAACATGCATGCATGCATGGAAGACCTAACAGCATCAGGGTTAGGGTTTTCGCAATGTCTTGTAAAGGCTAGTGAGCCAGGAATGTATAAATATAGATACCTTGGTATCATAGGGAGAGTGAAGGGGAGAAGGGACGAATACGATGCAACAGATGGTATGTAATATTTTGTTGTATGACCTAATTTTGTAAGCTGTTGAGCTAGAGAAGACTGAGGAGGGTAGATATTGAGGGCTAGATCACAGGACAAGGAGCCTGGTGAGATCTAGTTTGCCTCATAATAGATCTTAACCCACCTGAGAAGAGTTGTAAAGTGCGTGGTGCTGTAGTCAAGAACTACTTTAATAAAAGAGCTAAGAGCCAGATCTTTGTGGATGTAGCCCCGGGGGGTGAACCACAGTAACACCTGTGTTATTTGATTGAATGCATGTGTTTCTTTATTCTCTTCAATAGATATTGATATGCTAGATGAATGACTTGTTATAATTCATGCTTAATCGTAAATGATATTGCATTATGTTAATAAGTTACAATAGAACCCACAACATACAATTATCATATTCTCCACTCAATCCTAGGCTACAAACACATGAGTATTGCAGCCACCCATTAAGACTATCTCAGGTGAGACAATGCAGTGCACCCTGTGCGTTGTGTTGCCTTCTGGTTTACTAGGAGGGACGATAATTTTAGAGGCTTTGTTGGAACCCCGAACAGACATGAAACCTGGGTCACTCAATATATATAACTATAACCAACAAATGATTCTATTTTCATTCGTAGGAACAATATAGGATTGAGTAGATGAGATATGTTGAAGATCTGCTAAAAAATATGTAAGATTTGCAGGAGGCAGATCAAGAGAATATTAAAGCAGAGAAGAAAGAAATGAGCCACTAAAAGGGGATGTTGAGACCATGGAACCCCACAAAAGAAGAGATCAAAATCTGGCTAAGGAAATAAGAGTTGGAGTTTGCACAGAAAGATAACATAAACCCTAGAGTAACACCCCACAAATATCTTGAGAAATACGTGTTTACTAATTTGCATGAAGTCTTTTTCTGTGATTTTCCACACTTATTGCAGGAGTGGATACTAAGGTTGAAGGATAACCACGCAATGAACCGGATCCAACAGTTAGAGTGGACCCCAATACATATTGAGAAGTTATAGCAGGTGAACAAAAAATTTACCCGTGCAATATATTTTTGGCTCGACAACATTGTGGCACGATTTATAACAAAGTTTGCAGTAGATACACCGAAGTCGTATAGCGCAAAGGAGAAAGAGTTTCTACATGGGCCTCGAGGAAGATACATTAGATCATTGTATACTTCTATTAAGATACTGATATGCAACAAATGCGTAATGGAAATGGAGTTGGATAGCTAAACTTCCTTGCGTGCATGGGGGAACCTGGGGGGAAACACTGACAAAAAAAGGAGAAATTGAAGGAGGAAAGGATCAGGGAAAGAAAGAAGAACCGTTGGACCCAATCATGATTGATGGCAACTAGATCAAGAGATTCATGGTGATAGATGGAAAGATGCATAGCGGAGTACCTTACCAATACAAGGTGAAGACAAATAAGAGAGTCGTAGCCTCGAGGGAAGGCTTGGCGAGTGAGGAAGAAGAGGTATAGGATCTTCAGGCTGTGGAGAAGACTGAGGAAATCCTACGCACAACATATGAGAGGAAAACGAGAAGTCCAATAACAGGAAGAGAAGGCAACAATCCTATCCATATTAATGTCAGTGTGGAACCCATAAACCCATGTGCGACTAATACACCAAAGAGAACACCACCATTTAGACAATCAAATTTCGGGAGAAGAAAGACAACAAGAAGTACATATACACAAGGAACAACAATTGGAGGATCCCGTTTAGGCAACATTAGTCAAGTATCTACATCGCATCGAGGTAGTAGTCCAACGTTCAGGATGAAAGGACAAGATCCCACCATTAGGTTACCATAATTTAAAAGAGAAGAGTCAAAGGACCCGAAAAAACATTTGTTCATCTGTGAAAAGATTTGGGAAGCAAAAAAGATCACAGATGAAGATACTCAACTGGCACAACTAGCGATTACACTAAGGGATTGTGCACTGGATTGGTATATGAGTTTAGCTACAAAAATACACCAGGGAAAACCAAAACAATTGCAGACATCAAGAAATTTTTGATAAACGAGTTCTAGAAGCCGAGTTCAGAAGATCAGTACATGAACGAGATGATCGAAATTAGAAAAAAACTGGGAGAATCTGTATGGGATATTGACCATAGATTCAAGTGACTGAAGGGAAAGTTGAAATATCTCATGACCGATAGGAAACGTAAGAACATGCTTGTCAATTCACTTCTACCACACTTAAAATATCTATTGCGACAACAAAAGTTTCAAAAGCAAGTAGAGGCTTTGCAGGAAACCCTGCAACTTGAGGAAAACCAATATCAGCAGATGGACCCAGCCATCGAAGAAATGAAGGAGGACTTGAAGAAGTTAATGTTCCAGTTGAACTAGAATAAAAGTAAGGACAAACTAGAAGTTGTTTGGTGTACTACATGCAGGACGTAAGGACACCACAAGAATGAATGTCCAACATTCACGTAGTATATGGCAGAAGAAATGCGAAATGCGTTACCAACAAGAGGACTATGGTGCAAAATATATAAGAAACTGGGAGATGATCCATATCACTACCCAATGATGAAAAAATACCAAATAGTCCCAAAGAGTTCATATTGCAACTTTTGCAAGTCAGTGGGCCACGATGACAAATATTGTAGAACTATGGATTTGATGCGAGAGAGAACATCAGATGCATATAGAGTGCAGAACGAAATGATGATTGGGAAAGACACACCCTAATTTAACCAAGTTCTAGCCCCATACAACACTTCACAACAACAATATAATATTGTGCAACAACCATATAATACCATGCATCCACAATACAACACAACATAACCTCAATACAATACCCCAAAGTACAATCATGCACCTTGGTATAATGCACCAAGAGGATATCGAGAAGGCTACAAAGGTGTAGGATGAACAAGAGGAGGTTTTGGAAGAGGTAGAGGACTAGTGGTATGTCATAATTGCCAACAACCATGACATAATGCAAGGGAATGTCCACTTCCACCAGCAATGGGTATGTATTTCGTGCATCGGACAATGATATAGAAGAATGTATGACACTATTAGTAAAGATCCATGAAAAGAGGAACCAGAAGAACTAGAATGTTCAATGGATTTTATCCAAAGTGAGGGACGAAGGATGAAACATCAACATAGTCACCTGCAGAGGAGCTAAAACAGGAAACGAAGTAGTCCGACATGAGCCAGTACAACACCAATGGGTGAAGAAGAACACCTAACCAAGGAAGACGTTCGACACATAGAATGAGAAGGAGATATTTAAGCAAGCCAGAAAATAATTTCAGAAGGACGACATTTCACTGACTTCAACTGCGTATCAAAGCAAGGAAGCACCAGAGTACGCGATACCTCCATTACTAGATCATACCAATGAAATGCAACCCATAGGACAAGTAAGTACAATCAAAGGATTTTTGTAATCATGTGTAAAAGTATTGAATGATCCATCATCTGTCAAAATATTGCAAAACATATTATAAATATGTAGTATAGAGATGGAAGGAAAACTAGAAAAAAAAACAGGCAATCACCTACATACAAGGAGAAAAACAAGTAGGGATTTCAGACTAAATGCCAACATTGAATATTTCAACATGGGAGATATTATACTGGATCTAAGATCTAAAGTTAATGTATTACCAAGGAAGACATGACAATGCATGGGAGAGCTCACATTAGGATATTCACCTATTCAACTGAAACTAGAAAACCAACACAGAGTCCTACCAATTGGTAGACTGAAAGGAGTGACAATAGACCTGGATGAAGTGCACACTAAAGAAGACTTTGAAGTGATTGAAATAGTGGACGACACAACACCGTATCCAACATTGCTTGGTTTGGGCGTTTGACAACCATGCCATAATCAATTTGAAGACACATAAAATGACATTTGAGTTAGGTGAATACATGGTCATCACACCATTAGACCCATCAGAAGGAGAAAGGTTTGTAGAACCCACTTGCTTAGGCTTAGAGGATATCAACCAGTTGTACAGAACAACTGCGTGTGATGAGGATTATGTGAACCCAAATACAGATGGGATACTCGGTTGGCAGAGCATTACTTCATGTATGACAGACTCAAACACCAGTTTAGAGAACTAGAAAAAAAGGCTACATGAAGTTTCCACGAGAAGATGTGCACGAATAGACCGCACAGTAAGATGGGTAGGCACTGAGATAAGGGAACGACCCAGTTTCCATGGAATAAACGATCTAGAAGTATTCTTGGAACAATACAACGATGAAGTTTTAGAAAATCAGAGACTCTTAACACTTGATATAGCACTGAAGGCCACACTTGCAAGATGGTGGGGCACACATAAAGAGACAATCACAAAATGGTACCAATGTAAGCGGTTATTGTACATAAGGTTTGGCGCAGAACAAAAAAACAACAAGCAAAAGAAGTACGATGGACATGGGGCACCAACGTAACACTTGGAGAAGTGAAGAATGCTATGGAAAATAACACCCCCATAGGAATGGCCTCATCACTTCATACACACTCTAGAGGGAATACCAACGAACTGATATACAGACCAGGAACTGTGCAAAGGAACTGCGACCTGGACGAAATTGCAACAAAATTTTATAGTCACATTCTCATTCGAGCATGATAACCCCAACATAGATGCAACTCTTAAACAAATAAGAGGGGTGATATTCATCAAGGAACCATAAGTCAAACTCATAACAAAAGAACAATGGTGAAAAAAACAGACAGTCAAAGAAATGTTGTCATGTTACCATGTGCAGGAGGAAGCACCGGATGAAGATGATCCACGTGATATTCATATCGAGGAAGCGAAAGGTGAGAGAGAAGTGGAGGGTCCACCTATAGAATCATAATTCATTGTTGCATTGATCAAGGTGAATAAAGTCAACATTGGTACATTTGAGAATCCCAAATGGCTAGCATTGGAGATTATTGGGATGAGCAAACAGTAAAAAACATAACAAAGTTACTGCGCGAATACAACGACATGTTCCCCACAACGTTTATAGAGATGAAGGGTATAGCAGGAGAGCTAGGAGAAATGAAGATACCACTCAGAGGTTAAGAGAGACCGACCAAACAACGACCATATGGATTGAACCCGATATATAATTATAAATTCAAAGTTGAGATCGACAAGATGCTCGAAGATGGAATCATAGAACTAGTGGAAGAATCGGAGTGGATAAGCCCAATGGTAGTTCAGGAGAAACAACAAGGAGGGATAAGGATATGCGTCGACTTGAGTAAGTTGAATGATGCATGCCTACATGACTCATTCCCTACACCTTTCACATACGTAGGAGGACACAAAGTTTACTCATTCACTGATGGATTCTTAGGCTACCACCAGATCAAGATAGCCCAGGAAGATAGATACAAGACCACGTTTTCTATAGAATGGGGATCCTACCAGTAAACAATCATGCTGTTTGGACTGAAAAATGCACCATAAATATTTTCAAGAGTAGTCATCGCCGCATTTAAGGAATTCATCCACCAGTTTCTAGAGGTATACTTGGACGATTGGACAATCTATAGTTTGTTGAAAGACCATATAGAGGTCTTACGGGTGATGTCAAAAACATGTAGGCAGTACGAAATATCATTAAACATAGAAAAATGTATATTCGGAACACCGTTTGGGATACTATTGGGCCATATAGTATGCGAACAAGGATTACTGGTTATTGGCACAAGGGTAGACCCAGGGTTGAATACTTCAACAACGCACCATTAAAACCCTAACTATCGACCCTTTAGGCAACACCTGCGAAGTAGATGAAGTCTCACCTGTGGTAGAGGCATGGGGGGTTGCATGACTCAAGTGTCTACGACCTAGATGGGACACAGTTCTGTGATTACAAAACTTAATAGAGCACTTAGCCAACAATATGCATTAACTTATGGTTCTTAGTCAAATCACAGATTAAACGCTAAGTACACAACAACGAAATAATAACTAAGATCAAGTACTTTTCATCACTTAGCACATAGTTATTGGATCATATATAACATTCATTTATCATCAATAGAGAACTAAGCATCCATATATCTATATAACATACATAAATACCAATACACTAACATATAAACAACATAAACAATATCAAAAACATCATACAAATCACATCAACACATGATATATGTGGTTCAGCCCAGTGTGGGGATATGTCCACCAACTCTTCTTCTTATTTATTAGTCTTCAAGCTTCTGATATGCTTCTTCTCCTGTGCACAAAGCCATAGATCCAACCCCTCCAGGGGACAAGAAATCTGTGCACACCTTGCCAAATCCTCCTTCCCCGAATTAGGTCAGGGCACAAAGCCTTACATAGTATGTGCACAAAGTCTCTTACAATCACTTTCACTTAGCTCTGCAAGTCTTAACATACTCTAGTCATGCACTAAGCGCATGACCTCCAATGACCTCTACTTACATCACCTAGCCACTTATTTATACATAAAAAAAATACCTAAACATGGGTAAACCCATGGGACAACATCCCATAAACGTTACATAAACCCTAACAACGCAAAAATCCCATAAAAATGGGTGAGATCCTGCGATCTCCGATTCGCCTGGGAGTTTCATCTTCGACCAGCTTGTCGAAGTCCCAAAAATGGTCAAACACGACCAATGTTTCCTCAAAACTTGGTCGAGTTCCAACACGCCCACAACACTCACCCGTGACTCACCCCGAGTCACTTTGATCTGGGAAATATCGCTTCGAAGGCCTCGAGTTTAGCTCAAGCTGCCTTGACTTGCTTCTTTGCCAGAGCCTCCTTCTCGACAAACTCCTGAATTACTTTCTTGGTGATAGGCCCTTCCAGGTGTTGTTCCACTATTGTGACCTCTTATTCCAGCTGTGAGCATTGTCCCCCGATCTCTTCGAAAATCATGCAGTCTTCGTCCTGCACCAGCTGGAGTCTCTGTGTCACTTCCATAACTCTGATCTTGATGGCAGTGAATTGTTGTTGAACTACACACTGCTCCTACGACCTCTTCATCTTCTTGAATGCACCAGCTTCATCTGTGACTGCATGGTGGGCGCCTGCTGCTTCACCTCGAGGAGTTGTGCTTCCAATTTCCTCAGCTTCGGATCTTCTGCAAGATGCTCATAAATCTGCGCACTTCGATCACTTAATTTCTTACATTATGAGGTCAGCGCCCTGATTCTTTCTACTGTTCTCCTGGAAACTTATTCCCTCTGATCCCACACTTCTTGTGGAGTGCTCGACACTGCTTGAAGTTCTAATTCTGCTACTCTTTCTTGAAGATGCTGAATGACCTCAACAAGCTTCCCCACTTGTATTGCAGTTGACTCTGGTTCCTCCTCTGCCAAGCTCGACACATAGTAGAGTGATCTAGTCACTGCCTCCTTGACCATAGTCTGCTCTGCAAGAAACTGGTATTTTTCTTCCCTAATCTTTTGTTTGTTCTCCTCAAACATCGTCCTAATTTAACTTTTCTCCCGCTACGCAAATTGAATTTTCTCTAAGGCATCCTCCTTTTTTTTGCTTCATGGATTCTGTAGCCTATTCTTTTTCTTCTTGGGATCAATAAATTCGAACCTCTGTCGCATCTCCTAACCTTCGCAACTGGGTGGGCTCATCCACCAATTCTACATTTTCTATTGAGGATGGCATGGTAGCCACTGCGCGGCTCGAATGGATAGCTTGTTGGATGTCTCTAAGCTCTTTCTCTATTCTTTTGTACATCGACTCCTGCTTTGCCACATGTTTCTGCAATATGTCTTCTGAAGCATCTTCTATAGCTGTGATGGTGAGATCAATACCATCCACTGTGAGCACGTTCTTCGATCGAGGGTTGTTGGCGCAAGCCTTATTCCTTGCCGAAGGTTTCTCTGGGGAAACCTCCCTCTTCTATGATTCTTATGCTATGGTGAGGGGATCCTTTGGAGTGTAACTTCGCCTTTGTCCTGCTTTTCCTCCGATGCAATGTCCTTCTCATCACTTTATTTGACTTGGACTTGGTCCTTTTTCTTCTTTTTCTTTGCGCTTCTCTGTCCATCATGTTTGACCCAAGTGTTGGCAGCCATATTAATCTCTATATTTTTCTTTAATCGCTGCCTACACAAGGTTTTTTGAACCCTCATTACTCGTCACAACTTTTTAAACGACACCATTATCTTTCACTTTTGCGTACCTGCTTTCGTTTTCATTTTCATGACTGCAAGCGTGAAAACCCACAGTTGGAATTCATATTGATTACATCAAAGGATTAATGATCATTTGGTTTATCATGAACCTACTTGTTCACATGGTAATAACTCCTTGACCTCAAACACACCACTGGTCACATATTTATCGAAACTCCAAACATTTATGCTTTTGATTATTGTTAATATGGTGTTGATTTACAAAATCTTCGACGCAATGGTTTGATTGACACATTGATTTTTGGGTCAAATCATGGTTATGTGATAGTTCATTTGGCATGTTGATTAAAATTCTTTTGGATATGCACTGTTATGATTTGAATGTATCATTACACAAAGGCGCCATCCCAAGTACATCCAGATATGATGTTCTTGCATAGGCCTCGATTTACACCACTATCCTCGCACACATAGCATTAACGCTCTGCCCTTGCATGTCGAGTTGCCTTAGCATTGTGTTGGGGAAGCCTCGGGATAATGGTTCTGTGTCTATCCTGTCAAATCCTATCGCCGAATACCCTGTTGATTTTGTGCTGTTAGTTAAGGTTCCTATAGTGCGAATCGAACCCAATGGTGTCCAAACTTTATTGTTGTTTGATAATGCCCAAGAGGACCTAGAGAGGAATGGTTGGCAGGTCTTTGTTGAGAAATTTGAGGGTTTGAACCTGGCAGTTTATCAACAATTTGCGCTAACGTTCGATGGTTGCAGAGCCAAAATTGGGGACATCCAGCTCGAGTTAAATGAGGATTTCATTAGCTCAACCACTGGTCTGCCAGCTGAGGGAAAAAAATGGTTTAAAAATTCAAAGGTTGATGAAGTACCCTGGCCACTATTGTTTACCTCAAGGAAGATTAACAACTGCGACAAAGGTATGCCCGTTACAGCTCTGAAATCTAGATGGCACAATTTGTTAGCTATTATCAAGCAGTTTGTTACATGTGAGGGTAGATACGGTCTAGTTTTTCTATACGACTTGCGGCTGCTCATGAGTTTCATAGATTTTCCCTTAAATATGCCATATTTTATCCTTCGGAGTTTATATAAAATGGCTAAGTGCTTCAAAAGGGAGAAAGTCGACTCCAGCCTCTTCCACCATTGTTTAATTAAAATTATTATGGTTCATCAGTTGAAGTTGAATGACTATTGTTGGGACACCTTTTTGTTAAGGAATGGTTTTTCCAGTCTTGAAATAGGACAAGTTGACAAATTTGTTGTTACATAAACCCTTGTCAGGTCTTTCATTCCCCCTCCTATGCTCTTGCCCTCTGTTGAACCCTCGATCTACCCGAACACTACCCAACCTGACACCCTGCTTGATTCATGTCCAAAAGATGGTGGTAAGCCTGTTAAAAGGTTTGCAAAGAAAAAGGGTAAAAGCAACAGTGATATCAATTGCAATGGTAAAAAGGATGCGCGCTGGGTCTCACGGTGTGCTCGTAATAAACCTAAAGAAAACACAGACCAAAAACCAATTTTGTTAAGTAAAGATTTCGATTTCGAAATCGAACGGTTTCTAACCGAAGAGTATCCATACTCACACAGACTTTTCTCACTTAAGCCCTATGACTATGTGATGAACCTCCCACCATGTCTTAGAGACAACCCCAACTTCCCTGGGATCAAACTCGACAGAAAACCTACTGGTCAATTAAGAATTTCTTCACCTGTAAATACACAGCCCGTTCAACCACAGTGCAATGAATGTAAGTCATGGCTCGACCGATATTATACAGACGTCCCTTTGCTCCAATCTCAGATCAAGTCTCTGGAGGACCGAGTTAATGTGCTAACCAAGGAGAACGATAGATTGCAAAATGTAGCCCAAGCTAATGATAAAAGACAGAAGACTACAGGCTCTGCTGTCTTTAAAAATGTGGAGGCAGCCACTGCCATTGTAAATTCGAAAATAGCTTGGTCAAAACGAACCCCTGAATCCGAGGTATGGTATTTTAAAAGTGATTTTAAAATGATTTTGTTTGTGTTTTGAATTAGCATACATGATTTGTTTACTCAAATTGTATCTATTTCTGTTTTGATTGAATTGATAAAACACGATTCTGTTTATAATAATAACTATCTACAAAATCATAAGATTATGTAGCTAGTTACTAAAATTCGAATTTTTTGGTTTTACAATTAAAATGCAATCTGAAATCATGTATTCTTGTGCATTTTCAGGTACATACGATTCTAAAGATGATTGGATCGATAGTAGCATCTCTGAACATGCTATTTCTTTACATGGTTTTAGATTAGGCTGTTAGTTTTAGATAGAAATAGGAATTTGGGAGATTGTATTTCCCACAATTTTTGCAACAACTTTGATAATTTCCACAAGGAATGTTTTGATCCTGTGGCCTTTATAAATGTATTATTTTGTGAAAAAAGACCATCGCTGCCTAGGAGCAGAAACTATGGATTGGTGATTATTCAAACTTGAATGAAGGTGGATATTTGCACAGCTTTAGCTTCAATATATCATATTTTTGTTCAAGTTTTGCTCATTTCGATTTGTAATCAAATTTTGACTACTTTAGATATCATAATTTGTTACAAGTTGATGTGATGGGATTTATATGGTGTCCATGTTTTTATGTCTCCCATTTTATATACAACAATCAATTTGTTCACATTTGATGATTAGAAGATTGATCTTCTTGATCCAATGAGCAGTTATATGCAAATTTTCATACTCAGATTTATCTTAATATGATCGTTTGTCAAATTATAAATTGCTATTGCTACATATCTTAGTTGTTCTTTCATTAGCATTCAAAGCATTATTTCTTAGCGTTTACGAGAAGCATTGGTGAAATCTAGTGCAGGTTGGCCTCATTAAACAATAAACGTACATGCTACGCACAAGACACATAGGATATGCAATTACAGGTTAGTTTACTAGTACCATTCTATTAGTTTAATTAATATAAGAATTTCCTGCAGTTTAGATACACTGTATAGATTATTATTTTTATTTTGCAACTAGATAGCTGCCATTTCATTTCCTGTTTATAAAAATTATAAAAAATCAATAAACACCAGCTTCGCTGTCATAAGTCAATTCATATATGATTTTGTAGATTTCGATCAAAATTTGCATTTTGTGAATACTGTACATATAATAGATATTTAATCATATTGATAAACTATACATTTAATAAGTAGAATTACTATATTAGTTAGCAAACTGTGAATATATTAGTTTTGTATATAGTTTTCAGCAATTGTTTTTCACTTAGTTAGTTTCTTTAGTTTTTTTTTTTTTTTTACTTTCTTAGGACTTAGATCAGATAACGGAGCCGCTAAACCCATTGGAGTGGATTAATCCAAACAACTTGGGTTAAATAGAAAACCCCGGACTGGATTCACTCCTCCAGTTGACGAGAGGTCAATTTCACCCGTCAACAAATGGCGCTAGAAGGAGGGCCTGGAAATTATTAATGGCATGAGGTGGTCGTAAGACTCCTCCACCACCTACCCACTCACCTATAGTGACAAGTAGTCATTCAAGAAACAAAATTGTCCCTCTAACAACAACCACATCAAACGACGATCTACGGATCACAGTTGAACTAGTAACCCCAAATCCTACAGGTGGTGACGTACAAGAGATTGTCCACCAATCTCTCATAAGAACACACTGTGCCTTCGCCCATTTAAGGCAACCAAATCAAACTTTGGACCAACCATTAGATTTCTCTGATATTAGAGAACAACTTGGAGGCACTAACCTCACTTTAATACCTACGGATCCAATCCTCACTCCTACAGTAGGAGGATCTGGTATACCACCCTCACCACCTCCTTCATCCCCTTCTTCTTCGGGAGAAGAATCCTCTGACGAAGGAACTTCCTCATCCTAGCCTTCGACACCGCCCGCACCAATGGCCAACCAAAACAATCCTGCCAGACCCTGGCTTGACCAAGATGTAGTAGCCGTACCGGGGCCTCAACATCCCTTACCCAAACAATCGGAGAAGTGGCTCCCTAAATTTGATCCGGACTCTAAACAGATTGCCGAAGATCACATCAAAAATTTTATGTTAGCCATTAGACTCCGTAATTTCGAGCACGAAGACGTAGTCTGTAGATTGTTCCCCTATACTTTCGAGGGCAATGCCTCTAACTGGTACTTTTCCCAACAACCCCATACCATCGTGTCATGGGAGAAGTTTGAATCCTGTTTTCTTGAGAAGTTTGGAGACGACAAGTCCCCAGAAGTTCTACTCATGGAGATTTCTAGTTTAAGAATGAACCCCAAAGAGAAAATCAAAGACTTTAACCAAAGATTCTTAACACTAAAGAACCGAATCCCTACGAATTCGATGCCTGCTGAGAATCTTATCATAGCATATTATACGAAAGCCTTACATCAAAGTATAGCCATTTGGGTAAAGAGATGAAATAAAGCCACGTTGTTAGAGGCCTTCGAAAAGGCCAGTCAGATCTAGAAAGATATCCCCAGCTTAAAAGACACTACTAGCAATGAAATAGAGACTAGTTCATCTTCCAAAAGGAAAATCGAAATCCTCCCTAGGCCTGCCCAAAACAAAACGCAACCTGAAAGCTCAGATCTAGAAAACTTACAAAAAGTCGTTCAAAAAATGTCAAATCAAGTTATATATTTGAAAAGGACGGCCCAAGAATCTTCTTCGAGCAAAGGGCCTTACAAACCCCCGTTTAGGAAGTCTTTTCCCACCAACCAACCTAATTCAAATACCGAAGGCTTAAATCTAGAAAGCCTGCAATTTGCAATTCAAACGATTCTAGAAGCACATGATAAATTGATGCCTCCTGGGATCCCTGAGGAAGTAGTTGAACAAGAGACAGTTGAAGAAGATGAATCTTCTCCCAACATTTTTGGGCACTTCTCGGATAACATTTTTCAAGATAATTTCGAGACAGTACATCCCTACAATACTAGGAGTAAGACAACAAACAAGCCTTCTTCTGAAAACACGACGACTTTGCCCCCAAAACAATCTAAAACAACTGAGACTAAACAGAATTATGCGAACCCAAGATTAGATTATGATTTAGTTGAAGATATAAAAAAGTTAAGGGCTAACATTTCTGTTTATGAATTATTAAAATTTCCATTTCTGTTACAAAAAATGTTACAGAATATCGCAGAGAATAGCAAAAACGACAATCTAATCAGTAACAAAGTTTTTCAAAATAACCCAAAAGTTCCATGAAAAGGCCTCCACTAAGAATACTCCCGATCCTCACGAGAAGAGAGACCTTCCTGTAAATAATGTAACAAATGTAGATAAATTAGTTTTAGAGGCTACGAGTAAAAAGAAACAAGCTTCCACCATTAGTACTCACAGAAATGTACCTCCATTTTTGTTAACTTTTGAAATGTTTAATATGAACGTGCACAATTATATGGTAGATTCAGGAGCATCATCCAACGTAATGCCGTGGTCTGTGTGTCAGAAGATTAATGCTGAAGTTGAACCATCCACCTTAAAGATCATCCAACTTGATCGAACTAGTGTTAAAGTTATAGGCGAATTAAGGAATGTGCTTATAAGATTATCGTCTAACCCCAAATTTCATCAAGTAATTGATATTATTGTTGTAGATATTCCAAAAGTTTATGGTTTGTTTTTAAGCAAAGACTGGTCAGAACAGCTACACGGATATTTCGCGATAGATTGGTCTCACTTGTGGCTGCCCGAGAATGGAAAGCCCAACAAAATCAAGGTAAATCGTGAACGTTACCTAAAGTTCACATGATAGATTTAAATGATCCCAATGAACCATTTACACCTTCTGCCGATTCACCCGAAATACAAGGGATGGATACCTTTTTCGACAATTTCATGGCTGAAACTTCCGCTATCACTAACCCAGAGCAACAGTCTGAAATTGTGACATATATGTAGCCATTAGTTTCTACCCAATGGGCTCATGCACCCGACAAAAATCAAATATGTTCTCTTTACTTTGACGGGTCAAAATCCAAGGAAGGAGTTGGTGTGGGCTGCGTGATTATTGATCCAACAGGTAACAAAACCCTGATTGCATGCAAGTTAGAATTTGAATGTACAAACAACACAGCAGAATATGAGGCTTTATTGCAAGGCCTCAGGAAATCATTAGATATGAACGTTCAAAATTTGACTGTCTTTGGTGATTCAGAAATCGTGGTTAGACAGGTAAAAAATTCTATCCACTGTTTATCTCCGCATCTTAAAATCTACCAATCTGAGATATGGAATTTGATGAACAAGTTTTCTTCTTTTAACATAAATTCTATTCCTACATTGAATAATTCAGAAGTTGACCTGTTAGCTAATGTAGCTTCGAAACTCTTTCCTGCAAAAGGCTTGTCCTCGAATGCATTCTCTGTCGAACTGTTGTTCAGGCCATCCTTCCCCAGCAACATCATGAATTGGAGAGTCTTCGACGACGATCAACAAATTATTAGTTTCCTTCGTATGGAAGAAACTTTCCAAGGCGCAGTGATCGACGAATGCACTCATGATGAGAATCTTCATGACTTCACGGTAATACCATATCCGAGATCTCCTGAATCTTCATCATACATGGTAAATTTTATCCCTAAATCTGTAGTTAGATTAGAAAAAATTAATGATATTCAAGACAAATTCTCAAAATCAGTGAACTGTAAAACAAATAGTTCCTCTTTAATGTATGAAAATGTAAACTTGGGAACTAAAGACAATCCACAGTGCATTAATTTAGGGGTGGGGTGTTCTGAACAAGAAAAAGCGGCGTTTATTAAATTGTTTAAGGAATTCAAATATGTTTTTACTTGGACGTACGATGACCTAAAAACATTTGATCCTAACATCATACAACACGTCATTCCTATGAAGCCCCAAACCTTACCGTTTCAACAAAAGTTAAGGAAAATGCACCCAAAACTCGAACCGACTTTCAAAAAAGAATTAAATAAAGTCCTGAACGCTAAGATAATATTCCCAGTTAGGCACACACAATGGGTCTCTAATCTTGTCCCTGTCCGAAAGAAGAGTGGTGAAATTCGACTATGCGTTGATTTCCGAAATCTTAATCGAGCGTTTGACAAAGACAACTGCCCTGTCCCTCCCATGGAACGGATCCTTCAACATGTATCTGGTTCTGAAAGATTATCCTTATTGGATGTTTTTTCATGGTATACCCAAGTCCTGGTGTCTCCTCCAGACCAACTTAAACCTACCTTCTGCACTTCATGGGGCACCTACGCTTATAGGAAAATGCTCTTTGGACTCATTAATGCTGGTGCCACTTTCCAGAGAGGGATGGACATCGCTTTCCGAGGATTAATCAATCAATCTGTCATAGTTTACCTGGATGACGTTACTGTATTCTCGAAAAAAAAAGCTGATCATATGGTTCATTTAAGATCCGTTCTACAACAATGTCGTAAGTATGGCATTTCCTTGAATCCTAAAGAATCTATCTTCGCAGTAGAACAAGGTAAGCTCTTATGATTTATTGTATCAAGCGAAGGGAAGATTATCGACCCTGAAAGGACTCAAGTCATCTCAAAACTCCCCCCTCCCTCGTCAAAAAAGTCTATGCAGTCTTTCTTAGGCCAAATAAACTTTGTCAGGAGATTCGTCCCCAGTTTTTCAGAAATGGTGAGACCTTTACAAAACTTAATAAAAAAGGACGTACAATATCATTGGGGACCCTTAGAAAACAAAGATTTTAATTCAATAAAAAAGGCCATAATAGACGCTCCTTCTCTGATGAGCCCCGACTTTTCACAAGACTTCATGCTCTACACATTTGCTTCTGACCGCTCCTATGCTACTGTCCTAACTCAAAAGAACGTTGAAAACAATGAAGTCCCAATTGCCTTTATGAGCTTAGCCTTCAAAGGCGCATAACTTAATTACCCAGTAGTAGATCAGAAAGCCTATACTTTTTTTGAAGCAGTAAAGCACTTCCGATCCTATCTTTTGAAATCTAGGATGAAAATTATCGTCCCCTACCCAGCCGTCAGAAATCTGTTAGTACAGAAAGAACTAGGCGAAAAGAGAGCGAACTGGGTCACGTCCTTATAAGAGTATGGCATAGAAATCACCCCAGTGAAAATAGTGAGAGGTCAAGGGCTATGAAAGTTAGTCACTGACTCAGCGACAGGAAAACAAGAGGAAAATGATGTGTCAAACCCAGGACAACACTACCAAAATTTAATTTTCTATGCACAAAACCCTGTTAGCCCCTGGTATAACGATATAAAATTTTGTCTTGAACATGGGTCAGCCCCCCGTCACCTAAATCCCACTAAAAGAAGAGCGCTAAGATTGAAATTTGCCTCCTTTCAGTTGATTAATGGTATTATGTTTCGTCAAAATTTTGATGGAGTACTAATGCGCTGTCTTGAGAAAGATGAAGCAGAAAAGGTCTTATTAGAATTGCACGAAGGAAAAGATGGTGGGAATTTTGGTGGAGATACCACTGCCCATAAAGTATTAAGAGCAGGTTATTACTGGCCTACACTTTTTAAATATGCTCATGCCTTGTGTCGCAAGTGTGTTATTTGTCAAAAAGCGTCTGGACGAATACAGAAACCAACCTTCCCTCTACAACATGTTTCAGTAGACTCCCCTTTTCAGTAGTGGGGTCTTGATATTATAGGCCCAATCAATCCGCCATCCTCATAGCAGCATAAGTTTATTATAACAGCCATAGATTAATTCACCAGGTGGTCCGAGGCTGCCCCATTAAAAGTCGCAAATACTAGTCAGGTAATTGCCTTTTTGAATTCAAATATTATTACTCGTTTTGGTATCCCTAACTGTCTAGTATTCGATAACGCTTCCCATTTTTCGTCTCTTGAGATGAGTGATTTCTCTCTAGAAAAAGGAATTAAATTAAAATATTCTGCCATCTATTACCCTCAAGGTAACAGATTGGCAGAATCAACCAATAAAAATCTGATTAAAATCATCAAGACAACGGATCTGAAAACCATAAAAATTGGCATAATCCACAATTAAACGCAATCTGGGTTGATAGAGTAACTCCGAAAACTGTTGTGGGTAACTCTCCCTTCTTTCTCATCTATGGTAGAGAGGAAATTCTGCCACCACATATTCTTCTTCCCTCACTGCAGCTATTACAGAAAATACAAGAAGAGGACTTCCCCCCTTTGGAAAATAGAATTAACACATTGTTAAAATTAGAGGAAGTGAGGGCTCAAGCAAAACGGAAGTTGGATTAGCATCAACTTGTGGTTAAAAGATGGTTTGATTCCAACTCTACCTCTGACAGAAACTTTGAAGTGGGTGACCTTGTCCTAAAATGGGACAAACCACATGAGGGAAAGGGAGAACATACGAAGTTTCAGAACTTGTGGCTAGGACTGTTTTTGATTGCTGAGAAATTGGGTCCCAGCTCTTTCAGATTACAGAGTCTAGAGGGACAGCCAGACACCTATCCGGTGAATGGCCAAGTTATGAAAAGGTATTTCACTTGATAACAACCCTGTGTACACTATGCAAATATTTTTCCTTTGTTTGCTTTTCATTTTTCTTTGATGTTTTGGTTTTGATTTCTCCCTTATGCTTACCGGTTTTTATTTTTGAAATACATATACCTGCATCATGAACTGTTCAGACAAAGAGAACAGAAAAATTTCTCCTCTTAAATGACTACTGAAGATTGTTAAAACATCAATTATGATATTTTTCTGAAGTTCGCAACCATGTTAAAGAAATCTCTTTGTCTGAAAAGCGTTTTTTGATTTCAATCTGTAACTGAAGCTTTTCACGATCATCCATAAAAAAAAATTCTTATGTTGTCCCTGTTCCTTAACGGAACAACTCAAATATTTCTCCCCTCCTTCGAAGGTTGGTTTACCAATAAACCATCTCTAGATCTTAAAGAAGGATAGTTAAAAAATTCTCTCAAGGTTTGTAATTTATTAAAATATGTCCAAAATATCACAATTTTCAGCATCACCCCGCTTGATTAAATATCTTTAAAACCAAATAAATCATTAAAGAGCTGTGGAAAGTGCTTGTAAACCCGCCAGGATACTGAACAGGTCTGTTGGCAGCGAGTAAATGCATGCATGACGCCAAGATAACTTCGCCGGGGTACTGAACAAGCCCTCTGGCAGCGAAGCAATGTCAGGTATATGAAAATTCTTAGATATGGAATCTTTTGACCTTAAATGTCCTTCATTATGATCTGGAACTAACTGGAAGGATACAGATATTGGAGTGGGTTAAATGGAAACCCTGTTGAGGCTATGGACGCCTGCTGGCAGCAATGGCTCTATCAACAGTATTGGAGATTTTAACCTTAATATCGTGACTCACTTTTGTTAAGATTGTCATCAGTTTTCATCTTTTAAAATGACAAGATGGAATTTTTTATGATGGATGATGATGTTTAAACAATTTTCTGGTTGTTTTCGAGTTGGATTTTTTCTCATTATCCTAATTTGGACTTGTTTGTTTGGTAGAGATAACTGCTTCTACCAGTGTGTCGCCATTGTTGGCAGCCATATTAATCTCTATATTTTTCTTTACAAGTTGCCTACACAAGGTTTTTTGAACCCTCGTTACTCGTCGCAAGTTTTTAAATGACACCATTATCTTTCGATTTTGCGTACCTACTTTTCGTTTTCATTTTCACGACTGCAAGCGTGAAAACCCACAGTTGGAATTCATATTGATTACATCAAAGTATTAATGATCATTTGGTTTATCATGAACCTACTTGTTCACATGGTAATAACTCCTTGAACTCAAACACACCACTGGTCACATATTTATTGAAACACCAAACATTTATGCTTTTGATTACTGCTAATATGGTGTTGATTTACAAAATCTTCGACGCAATGGTTTGATTAACACATTGATTTTTGGGTCAAATCATGGTTATGTGATAGTTCATTTGGCATTTTGATTAAAACTCTTTTGGATATGAACTGTTATGATTTGAATGTATCATTACACAAAGGCGCCATCCCAAGTACAACCCGATATGATGTTCTTGCATAGGCCTTGATTTACACCACTATCCTCACACACATAGCATTAACGCTCTGCCCTTGCATGTCGAGTTGCCTTAGCATTGTGTTGGGGAAGCCTTGGGACAATGGTTATGTGTCTATCCTGGGAAGCTATGGCTCCTGTAGTGCGAATCGAACCCAATGGTGTCCAAACTTTGCTGTTGTTTGATAATGCCTGAGAGGACCTAGAGAGGAATGGTTGGCGGGTCTTTGTTGAGCAATTCGAGGGTTTTAACCTGGCAGTTGCTCAACAATTTGCGCTAACGTTAGATGGTTGTAGAGCCAAAATTGGGGACATCCAGCTCGAGTTAAACGAGGATTTCATTAGCTCAGCCACTGGTCTGCCAGCCGAGGGACAAAAATGGTTTAAAAATTCAAAGGTTGATGACGTACCCTGGCCACTATTGTTTACCTCGAGGAAGATTAATAGTTGCGACAAAGGTATGCCCGTTACAGCTCTAAAATCTACATGGCACGATTTGTTGGCTATTATCAAGCAGTTCGTTACATGTGAAGGTAGATACGGTCTAGTTTTTCTATACCACCTGCGACTGCTCATGAGTTTCATAGATTTTCCCTTAAATATGCCATATTTTCTCCTTCAGAGTTTATATAAAATGGCTAAGCGCTTCAAAATGGAGAAAGCTGACTCCAGCCTCTTCCACCACTATTTAATTAAAATTATTATGGTTCATCAGTTGAAGTTGAATGGCTATTGTTGGGACACCTTTTTGTTAAGAAATGGTTTTGCCAGACCTGAAATAGGACAAGTTGACAAATCTGTTGTAACAAAAACCCTTGTCGGGCCTGTCATTCCCCCTCCTACGCTCTTGCCCTCTGTTGAACCCTCGATCTACCCGAACACTACCCAACCCAACACCCTGCCTGATTCATGTCCAAAAGATGGTGGTAAGTATGTTAAAATGTCTGCAAAGAAAAAGGGTAAAAGAAACAGTGATATCAACTGCAAGGGTAAAAAGGCCGCACGTTGGGTCTCACGGTGTGCTCGTAATAAACCTAAAGAAAACACAGACAAAAAACCAATTCTGTTAAGTGAAGATTCGGATTCCGAAATCGAATGGTTTCTAACCAAAGAGTATCCATACTCACAGGGACTTTGCTCAGTTAAGCCCTATGACTATGTGACGAACCTCCCACCGTGTCTTAGAGACGACCCCAACTTCCCTGGGATCAAACTCGACAGAGAACCTACTGGTCAATTAAGAAGTTCCTCACCTGTAAATACACAGCATGTTCAACCACAGTGCAATGAATGTAAGTCGTGGCTCGACCGATACTATACAGACCTCCCTTTGCTCCAATCTCAGATTAGGTCTTTGGAGGACCGAGTGAATGTGCTAACCAAGGAGAACGATAGATTGCAAAATGTAGCTCAAGATAATGATAAAAGACATAAGACTATAGGCTCTATTGTCTTTAAAAATGTGGAGGCGGCCACTGCCATTGTAAATTCAAAAATAACTTGATCAAAACGAACCCCTGAATCCGAGGTATGGTATTTTAAAAGTGATTTTAAAATGATTTTGTTTGTGTTTTGAATTAGCATACATGATTTGTTTGCTCAAATTGTATCTATTTCTGTTTTGATTGAATTGATAAAACACGATTCTGTTTATAATAATAATTAGCTACAAATCATAAGATTTTGTAGCTAGTTACTAAAATTCGATTTTTTTGGCTTTACAATTAAAATGCAATCTAAAATCATGTATTCTTCTGCGTTTTCAGGTACATACAAATTATAAAGGAGATTGGATCGATAGTAGCATCTCTGAACATGCTATTTATTTACATGGTTTTAGATTAGACTGTTAGTTTTAGATAGAAATAGGAATTTGGGAGATTGGATTTCCCACAATTTTTGCAACAACTTTGATAATTTCCACAAGGAATGTTTTGATCCTGTGGAATTTATAAATGTATTATTTTGTAAAGAAAGACCATCGCTGCATGGGAGCATAAACTATGGATTGGTGATTATTCAGACTTGAATGAAAGTGGATATTTAAACAGCTTTAGCTTCAATATGTCATATTTTTGTTCAAGTTTTGCTCATTTCAATTTGTAATCAAATTTTGACTACTTTAGATATCATAATTTGTTACAGGTTGATGTGATGGGATTTATATGGTGTCCATGTTTTTATGTCTCTCATTTTACATACAACAATCAATCTGTTCACATTTGATGATTAGAAGATTGATCTTCTTGATCCAATGAGTAGTTATATGCAAATTTTCATACTCAGATTTATCTTAATATGATCATTTGTCAAATTATAAATTGTTGTTGCTACATATCTTGTCAAATTATAAATTGTTGTTGCTACATATCTTACTTGTTCTATCATTAGCATTCAAAGCATTACTGCTTCACATTTAAGAGAAGCATTGGTGAAATCTGGTGCGGGTTGGCCTCATCAAACAACAAACGTACATGCTACGCACATGACACATAGGATATGTGATTACAGGTTAGTTTACTAGTACCATTCTATTAGTTTAATTAATATAAGAATTTCCTGCAGTTTAGATATACTGTATAGATTGTTATTTTTATTTTGCAACTAGATAGCTGCCATTTCATTTCCTGTTTATAAAAATTATAAAAAATAAAAAAACACCAGCTTCGCTGTCATAAGTCAATTCATATATGATTTTGCAGATTTCGATCAAAATTTGCATTTTGTGAATACTGTACATATAATAGAGATTTAATCATATCGATACACTGTACATTTAATAAGTAGAATTACTATATTAGTTAGCAAACTGTGAATATATTAGATTTGTATATAGTTTTCAGCAGTTGTTTTTCACTTAGTTAGTTTCTTTAGTTCTGTTTTTTTTTTTTACTTTCTTAGGACTTAGATCGGATAATGGAGCCGCTAAACTTGTCGGAGTGGATTAATCCAAACGACTTGGGTTAAATAGAAAACCCCGGACCAGATTCACTCCTCCAGTTGACGAGCGATCAATTTCGCCCATCAACACCAAGTGACTAATGGGCTTCCTATGATATCGGGGTCGGAGAGTTCTACATCCTCCACTGGTTCAAGGAATTATGCTGGCCATTCCTTAGTGATGTGTTTCATGTCTTCCTCAGTCAACTTATAGTAAAACTTCATCTCCTTCTTACTTTCATCCTCACGCGCAGTGATGTAGATGAAGTGTCGATCTGCGCGGAACATGGAGTCATATCTTCCTCTTCCATATCACACTTTCAACAAGTGTCCCTTGTGTATCCAACATTCATGCGACAACTTCAACCCATGCACTTTAGACTCATTTCAAATGACTATCCTTTTATCTCAAGATAACAATCATGGATAACCACCACCACAACTGCCATTTCATTAGATCATGTTTTTCTCTCATGAATCACACTATCTCTATATTTAACAGTAAACTATATCAAAGACTATCTTCTTTCTCAATAGAAACCTTATGGAACTTCTTTACTTCATTCAACCTTCTATTCTTGACTATGTTCTTCTTCTTGCAGCTTAAATATTTTCCCTTTAACACATTCATTCCTTTTGTTTGACATTTTGTCCTTTATCTTGTGCATATTCTTTTTCTTATCCTTTGAAATTCTACTACTCCATCATATCCAATTCATTTTTTCTCTATTTCTTCCAATGTTAGGTTCCTCACACCTCCTATAACCTCTCCTCTTCATGGTGAAATCCTTTGGAGTTGTCTCTTAGTCCATAACCAGACTACCATTCATAGGCCTTTCTTATAAAAATTCCTCCCATCACTCTTCTGCCAATAGACATAACTTGAGACAACCGTCTCTCAAGTCTCTTTGTTGCCACAGTTGCATAGGAATTGATCTTGCAGAACCCAACTCTAAAAAGAGAATTAGCTATGATAATTCTACAAATTCTCAACCAAAATTGAACCTTGATTTGATATTATTACAAATTCTTTCATCCTGGAGTTGTGGCTAGATTTGACACCACTTGATGCAATAGGAACCGCCCCTACTACCCGTCAGAGTAAATTCACAATGGAATTCCTTCTCCTACACAAAATAGAGAGCATAGATTCTCCCAAACTTCTACTACATAATATAACCACACATATTTCTCAAATAGAGAATGATACAACCACTAAAATTATGCATCCCCACTATCTACTCCTTTTTAGCACCAGTAAATGGACACTACAAAACACAAGTTTACACTAATCCATCTACTCCATATTTTCCAATTTGCAACATGAGAGTTACAACTTGTACAATGATTTCTACAAAAGTTACATATATTTGAACATATATGTATGCTCTCTTCATGGTGGAATCACCCTACAATTTATTCCATTTAGGCTTGTAATCAATGATTGGTTTATAGACCAAGAAACATATCATTTCTCATACACATAATTCTTTTTAGAACCTCTTATATGCTCTGGAAATATTTGTGCTCAAATTTATATTCAAACAAAAACTCTCATCCTCGTGAGCATCATACATGTAAAACTTAGTCATGGTTCAACACTCTCACAGACTTCTCTTTACAATTCTTAGACTCAGTAATAATGTCATAGCTTGTTGATATTTCCACACACATATATTATGATAGGGATTCATAACAAAAATATTCTCTATAGGAACTAATCTAGATTTGATCATAATATAATTTTTCATCTATCTTGGTACTTTCTGGGTGGAAGAAAATGGAGGAATCGGCTTGTAGGACCATTTTAGCGTGATGCCCCATTTTGGAAAATTGGGTCCAAAACCTTCCAGAGCCATTTTAAGGCATTAAACATAATTTTTTGGTAAAACAAAAACTCTCTTGCACTCCCCATACCGATGTTATACACATCAATACATTTCCAACAATACAAGAATCACCTCAATAGGAGCTCATATGCGAAAGTTATGTCTCCCACAAGTTGACCTACCTTATTGACCACCATGATATGAGTGGATGCCATGTTAACCCCCATTACTCAAACGTGTGGGGATAGCCACATGTGAATTTTCAAGAAGACTTTAGAAGGTCCAAACCTTATCACTAATTGAGGGCTGAGGAAGTCAAAACCCTAACCCTAGACAACTATTGGGATATGTTAAATACCTGGCTGCTAGGAGGAGATTGAGCCCCATTCTTTAGCATTGTACTTGTTTCATATCTGAGAAAAACATCTAGGAGAGGCATTTTGAGAAAATAAAAAAGGAGGAGGAAGATTATGTAGTGTTGGAAGTAGGCCAAAGAGGAAAGAAATGTGATTTTGGGAAAGAAGGCATGCATGAGGAAAGGGATAGCTGGAAGGAAGAGCAACATGCATGCATGCATGGAAGACCTAACGACATTAGGGTTAGGGTTTTGGCAATGTCTTGTAATGGCTAGTGAGCCAGGAATGTATAAATATAGATACCTTGGTATCATAGGGAGAGTGAAGGGGAGAAGGGACGAATATGATGCAACAGATGGTATGTAATATTTTGTTGTATGACCTAATTTTGTAAGCTGTTGAGCTAGAGAGGATTGAGGAGGGTAGATATTGAGGGCTAGATCGCAGGACGAGGAGCCTGGTGAGATCTAGTTTGCCTCATAATAGATCTTAACCCAACTGAGAAGAGTTGTAAAGTGCGTGGTGTTGTAGTCAAGAACTACTTTAATAAAAGAGCTAAGATCCAGATCTTTGTGGACGTATCCCGGGGGGGTGAACCATAGTAACACCTGTGTTATGTGATTGAATGCATGTGTTTCTTTCTTCTCTTCAATAGATATTGATATGCTAGATGAATGAGTATTTATAATTCATGCTTAATCGTAAATGATATTGCATTATGTTAATAAGTTACAATAGAACCCACAACATACAATTATCATATTCTCCACTCAATCCGAGGTTGCAAACACATGAGTATTGCAGCCACCCATTAAGACTATCTCAGGTGAGACGATGCAGTGCACCCTGTGCATTGTGTTGCCTTCTGGTTTACTAGGAGGGCCGATAATTTTAGAGGATTTTTTGGAACCCCAAACAGACATGAAACTTGGGTCACTCAATACAAAATCAGACATGATATATAACTATAACCAACAAATGATTCTATTGTCATTCGTAGGAACAATATATGATTGAGTAGATGAGATATGTTGAAGATCTGCTAAAAAATATGTAAGATTTGCGGGAGGCGGATCAAGAGAATATTAAAGAAGAGAAGAAAGCAATGAGCCACTAAAAGGGGATGTTGATACCATGTAACCCCACAAAAGCAGAGATCAAAATCTGGCTAGGACAAAAGAGTTGGAGTTTGCAAATAAAGATAACATAAACCCTAGAGTAACACCCCACAAATATCTTGAGAAATACGTGTTTACTGATTTGCATGAAGTCTTTTTCTGTGATTTTCCACACTTATTGTAGGAGTGGATACTAAGGTTGAAGGATAACCACGTAATGAACCGGATCCAACAGTTAGAGTGGACCCCAGTACATATTGAGCAGTTATAGCAGGTGAACAAAAAATTTACCCGCGCAGTAGATTTTTGGCTCGACAACATTGTGGCAGGATTTATAACAGAGTTTGCAGTAGATACAACAAAGTCGTATAGCACAAAGGAGAAAGAGTTTCTACATGGGCCTCGAGGAAGATACATTAGATAATTGTATAATTCTATTAAGATACTGATATGCAATAAATGCGTAATGGAAATGGAGTTGGATAGCTAAACTTCCCTGCATGCATGGGGGAACCTGGGGGGAAACACTGAAAAAAAAAGGAGAAATGGAAGGAGGAAAGGATCAGGGAAAGAAAGAGGAACCCTTGGACCCAATCATGATGGATGACAACTAGATCAAGAGATTCATGGTGATATATGGAAAGATGCGTAGCAGAGTACCTTACCAATACAAGGTGAAGACAAAGAAGAGAGTCGTAGCCTCGGGGGAAGGCTTGGTGAGTGAGGAATAAGAGGTATAGGATCTTCAGGCTATGGAGAAGATTGAGGAAATCCTACACACAACATATGAGAGGAAAACGAGAAGTCCAAGAATGGGAAGAGAAGGCAACAATCCTATCCATATTAATGTCAGTGTGGAACCCATAAACCAATGTGCGACTAATACACCAAAGAGAACACCACCATTTAGACAATCAAATTTCGAGAGAAGAAAGACAACAAGAAGTACATATACACAAGGAACAACAATTGGAGGATCCAGTTCAGGCAACATTAGTCAAGTATCTACACCGCACGGAGGTAGTAGTCCAACGTTCAGGATGAAAGGACACGATCCCACCATTAGGTTACCATAATTTAAAAGAGAAGCGTCGAAGGACCCGAAAAAACATTTGTTCATCTGTGAAAAGATTTGGGAAGAAAAAAATATCACAGACGAAGATACTAAACTGGAACAACTAGCGATTACACTAAGGGATTGTGCACTGGATTGGTATATGAGTTTAGCTACAAAAATACACCAGGGAAAACCAAAACAATTGTAGACATCAAGAAATTTTTGATAAATGAGTTCTAGAATCCAAGTTCAGAAGATCAGTACATGAACGAGATGATCGAAATTAGAAAAAAAATGGGAGAATCCGTATGGGATATTGGCCATAGATTCAAGTGACTGAAGGGAAAGTTGAAATATCTCATGACCGATATGAAACATAAGCACATGTTTGTCAATTCACTTCTACCACACTTAAAATATCTATTGCAACAACAGAAGTTTCAGAAGCAAGCAGAGGCTTAGCAGGAAACCCTGCAACTGGAGGAAAACCAATATCAGCAGATGGACCCAGCCATTGAAGAACTGAAGGAGGAATTGAAGAAGTTAATGTTCCAGTTGAACCAGAATAAAAGTAAGGAAAAACTAGAAGTTGTTTGGTGTACTACATGCAGGATTTAAGGACACCACGAGAATGAATGTCCAACATTCACGCAGTATATGGCAACATGAATGCAAAATGCGTTACCAACAAGAGGACTATGGTGCAAAATCTATAAGAAACTGGGAGATGATCCATATCACTACCCAATGATGAAAAAATACCAAATAGTCCCAAAGAGTTCATATTGCAACTTTTACAAGTCAGTGGGCCACAATGACAAATATTGTATAACTATGGATTTGATGCGAGAGAGAACATCAGATGCATATAGAGTGCAGGAAGAAATGATGATTGGGAAAGCCACACCCCAATTTAACCAAGTTCCAGCCCCATGCAACACTGCGCAACAACAATATAATATTGTGCAACAACCATATAATACCATGCATCCACAATACAACACAACACAATCTCAATACAATACCCCAAAGTACAATCATGCACCTTGGTATAATGCACCAAGAGGATATTGAGAAGGCTACAAAGGTGTAGGACGAACAAGAGGAGGTTTTGGAAGAGGTAGAGGACTAGTGGTATGTCACAATTGCCAACAACCATGACATAATGCAAGGGAATGTCCACTTCCACCAACAACGGGTATGTATTTTCGTGCATCAGACAATGTTACAGAAGAATGTCCGACACTATTAGTAAAGATCCATGAAAAGAGGAACCAGAACAACTAGAATTTTCAATGGATTTTAGCCGAAGTGAGGGACGAAGGATGAAACATCAACATAGTCACCTGGAGAGGAGCTAAAACAGGAAACAAAGCAGTCCGACATGAGCCAGTACAACACCAATGGGTGAAGAAGAACGCCTAACCAAGGAAGACGTTCGACACACAGAATGAGAATGAGATATTTAAGCAAGCCAGAAAAGAATTTCAAAAGGACAACATTGTATTGACTTCAACTGCATATCAAAGCAAGGAAGCACCAGAGTACGAGATGCCTCCATTACTAGATCATACCAATGAAATGCAACATATAGGAAAAGTAAGTACAATCAAAGGATTTTTGTAATCATGTGTAAAAGTATTGAATGATCTATCATCTGTCAAAATATTGCAAAACATATTAGAAATATGTAGAATAGAGATGGAAGGAAAACTAGAACAAAAAACAGGCAATCACCTACATACAAGGAGAAAAACAAGTAGGGATTTCAGACTAAATGCCAACATTGAAGATTTCAACATGGGATATATTATACTGGATCTAAGATCTAAAGTTAATGTATTACCAAAGAAGACATGCCAATGCATGGGAGAGCCCACATTAGGATATTCACCTATTCAACTGAAACTAGCAAACCAACACAGAGTCCTACCAATTGGTAGACTGAAAGGAGTGACAATAGACCTGGATGAAGTGCACACTAAAGCAGACTTTGAAGTGATTGAAATAGTGGATGACACAACACCATATCCAACGTTGCTTGGTTTGGATTGGGCGTTTGATAACCATGCCATAATAAATTTGAAGACACAGAAAATGACATTTGAGTCAGGTGAATACAGGGTCATCACACCATTAGACCCATCAGAAGGAGAAAGGTTTGTAGAACCCACTTGCTTAGACTTAGAGGAGATCAACCAGTTGTACAGAACAACTGCGCGTGATGAGGATTATGTGAACCCAACTACAGATGGGATACTCGGTTGGCAGAGCATTACTTCATGTATGACAGACTCAAACACCAATTTAGAGAACTGGAGAAAAAGGCTACATGAAGTTTCCACGAGAAGATGTGCACGAATAGACCGAACAGTAAGATGGGTAGGCACTGAGATAAGGGAACCACCCAGTTTCCATGGAATAAACGATCTAGAAGTATTCTTGGAACAATACAACGATGAAGTTTTAGAAAATCAGAGACTCTTAACACTTGATATAGCACTGAAGGCCACACTTGCAAGATGGTGGGGCACACATAAAGAGACAATCACAGAATGGTACCAATGTAAGCGGTTATTGTACATAAGGTTTGGCACAGAACAAAAAAACAACAAGCAAAAGAAGTACGATAGACATGGGGCACCAAAGTAACACTTGGAGAAGTGAAGAATGCTATGGAAAATAACACCCCCATAGGAATGGCCTCATCACTTCATACACACTCTAGAGGGAATACCAACGAACTGATATATAGACCAGGAACAGTGCAAAGGAACTGCGACCTGGACGAAATTGCAACAAAATTTTACAGTCACATTCTCATTCGAGCATGATAACCCCAACATAGATGCAACTCTTAAACAAATAAGAGGGGTGATCTTCATCAAGGAACCATAAGTCAAACTCATAACAAAACAACAATGGCGAAAAAAACAGACAGTCAAGAAAATGTTGTCATGTTACCATGTGCAGGAGGAAGCACCGGATGAAGATGATCCACGTGATATTCATATCGAGGAAGCGAAAGGTGAGAGAAGTGGAGGGTCCACCTATAGAATCATAAGTCATTGTTGCACTGATCAAGGTGAATAAAGTCAACATTGGTACATTTGAGAATCCCAAATGGCTAGCATTGGAGATTACTGGGATGAGAAAACAGTAAAAAGCATAACAAAGTTACTGCACAAATACAACGACATGTTCCCCACAACATTTATAGAGATGAAGGGTATAGCAGGAGAGCTAGGAGAAATGAAGATACCACTCAGAGGTTAAGAGAGACCGACCAAACAATGACCATATGGATTGAACCCGATATATAAGTATAAATTCAAAGCAGAGATCGACAGGATGCTCAAAGACAGAATCATAGAACCAGTGGAAGAATCGGAATGGATAAGCCCAATGGTAGTTTAGGAGAAACAACAAGGAGGGATAAGAATATGCGTCGACTTGAGTAAGTTGAATGATGCATGCCTACATGAATCGTTCCCTACACCTTTCAGATACGTAGGAGGACACAAAGTTTACTCATTCACTGATGGATTCTTAGGCTACCACCAGATCAAGATAGCCCAGGAAGATAGATACAAGACCACGTTTTCTATAGAATGGGGATCCTACCAGTACACAGTCATGCCGTTTGGACTGAAAAATGCACCAGAAATATTTTCAAGAGTAGTCATCGCCACGTTTAAGGAATTCATCCACCGGTTTCTAGAGGTATACGTGGACGATTGGGCAATCTATAGTTTGTTGAAAGACCATATAGAGGTCTTACGGGTGATGTCAAAAACATGTAGGCAGTACAAAATATCATTAAACATAAAAATATGTATATTCAGAACACTGTTTGGGATACTATTGGGCCATATAGTATGCAAACAAGGATTACTGGTTATTGACACAAGGGTAGACCCAGGGTTGAATACTTCAACAATGCACTATTAAAACCCTAACTATTGACCCTTTAGGCAACACCTGCGAAGTAGATGAAGTCTCACATGTGGTAGAGGCATGGGGGGTTGCATGACTCAAGTGTCTACGACCTAGATGGGACACAGATCTGTGATTACAACACTTAATAGAGAACTTAGCCAACAATATGCATTAACTTATGGTTCTTAGTCAAATCGCAGATTAAACCCTAAGTACACAACAACGAAATAATAACTAAGATCAAGTACTTTTCATCACTTAGCACATAGTTATTGGATCAGATATAACATTCATTTATCATCAATAGAGAACTAAGCATCCATATATCTATATAACATACATAAATACCAATACACTAACATATAAACAACATAAACAATATCAAAAACATCATACAAATCACATCAACACAGGATATATGTGGTTCACCCCAGTGTGGGGATATGTTCACCAACTCTTCTTCTTATTTATTAGTCTTCAAGTTTTTGATATTCTTCTACTCCTGTGCACAAAGCCATATATCCAACCCCTCTAGGGGACAAGAAATATGTGCACACCTTGCCAAATCCTCCTTCCCCGAATTAGGTCAGGGCACAAAGCCTTACATAGTATGTGTACAAAGTCTCTTACAATCACTTTCACTTAGCTCTGCAAGTCTTAACATACTCTAGTCATGCACTAAGCCCATGACCTCCAATGACCTCTACTTACATCACCTAGCCACTTATTTATACATAACAAAAATACCTAAACATGGGTAAACCCATGGGACAACATCCCATACCTGTTACATAAACCCTAACAGCGCAAAAATCCCATAAAAATTGGTGAGATCCTGCGATCTCCGATTCGCCTGGGAGTTTCATCTTCGACCAGATTGTCGAAGTCCCAAAAATGGTCAAACACGACCAATGTTTCCTCAAAACTTGGTCGAGTTCCAACATGCCCACAACACTCACCCGTGACTCACCCCGAGTCACTTTGATCTGGGAAATATCGCTTCGAAGGCCTCGAGTTTAGCTCAAGCTTCCTTGACTTGCTTCTTTGCCTGAGCCTCCTTCTCGACAAACTCCTGAATTACTTTCTTGGTGATAGGCCCTTCCAGGTGTTGTTCCACTATTGCGACCACTTATTCCAGCTGTGAGCATTGTCCCCCGATCTCTTCGAAAATCATGCAGTCTTCGTCCTGCACCAGTTGGAGTCTCTATGTCACTTCCATAACTCTGATCTTGATGGCAGTGAACTGTTGTTGAACTACACACTGCTCCTGTGACCTCTTCATCTTCTTGACTGCACCAACTTCATCTGTGTCTGCATGGTGGGCGCCTGTTGCTTCACCTCCTGGAGTTGTGCTTCAAATTTCCTCAGCTTCGGATCTTCTGCAAGATTCTCATAAATCTGCGCACTTCGATCACTTAATTTCTTACATTCTGAGGTCAACGCCTGGATTCTTTCTACTGCGCTCCTGGAAACTTATTCCCTCTGATCCCACACTTCTTGTGGAGTGCTCGACACTGCTTGAATTTCTAATTCTTCTACTCTTTCTTGAAGATGTTGAATGGCCTCAACAAGCTTCCCCACTTGTATTGCAGTTGACTCTGGTTCCTCCTGTGCCAAGCTCGACACATAGTAGAGTGATCTAGTCACTACCTCCTTGACCATAGTCTACTCTGCAAGAAACTGGTATTTTTCTTCCCTAATCTTTTCTTTGTTCTCCTCAAACATCGCCCTAATCTAAATTTTCTCCCGTTACGCAAATCGAAGTTTCTCTAAGGCATCCTCCTTTTTTTTGCTTCATGGATTCTGTAGCCTATTATTTTTCTTCTTGGGATCAATAAATTCGAACCTCTGTCGCATATGCTAACCTTCGCAACTCGGTGGGATCATCCACCAATTCTACATTTTCTACTGAGGATGGCATGGTATCCACTGCGCGGCTTGAATGGATAGCTTGTTGGATGTCTCTAAGATCTTTCTCTATTCTATTGTACATCGACTCTTGCTTTGCCACATGTTTCTGCAATATGTCTTCTGAAGCATCTTCTATAGCTGTGATGGTGAGATCAATACCATCCATTGTGAGCATGTTCTTCGACCGAGGCTTGTTGGTGCAAGCCTTATTCCTTGCCGAAGGTTTCTCTGGGGAAACCTTCCTCTTCTATGATGCTTATGTTGTGGTGAGGGGATCCTTTGGAGTGTAACTTCACCTTTGTCTTGATTTTCCTCTGATGCAATGTCCTTCTCATCACTTTATTTGACTTGGACTTGGTCCTTTTTATTCTTTTTGTATGCGCTTCTTTGTCCATCATGTTTGACCCAAGTGTTGGCAGCCATATTAATCTCTATCTTTTTCTTTACAAGCTTCCTACACAAGGTTTTTTGAACCCTCATTACTTGTCGCAACTTTTTAAATGACACCATTATCTTTCGCTTTTGCGTACTTGCTTTTCGTTTTCATTTTCATGACTGCAAGCGTGAAAACCCACAGTTGGAATTCATATTGATTACATCAAAGGATTAATGATCATTTGGTTTATCATGAACCTACTTGTTCACATGGTAATAACTCCTTGACCTCAAACACACGACTGGTCACATATTTATCGAAACACCAAACATTTATACTTTTGATTATTGTTAATATGGTGTTGATTTACAAAATCTTCGACGCAATGGTTTGATTGACACATTGATTTTTGGGTCAAATCGTGGTTATGTGATAGTTCATTTGGCATGTTGATTAAAATTCTTTTGGATATGAACTGTTATGATTTGAATGTATCATTACACAAAGGCACCATCCCAAGTACAGCCAGATATGATGTTCTTTCATAGGCCTCGATTTACACCACTATCCTCACACACATAACATTAACGCTTTGCCCTTGCATGTTGAGTTGCCTTAGCATTGTGTTGGGGAAGCCTCGGGACAATGGTTCTATGTCTATCCTGTCAAACCCTATCGCCAAATACCCTGTTGATTTTGTTCTATTAGCTATGGTTCCTATAGTGCGAATCGAACCCAACGGTGTCCAAACTTTGTTGTTGTTTGATAATGCCCGAGAGGACCTAGAGAGGAATGGTTGGCGTGTCTTTGTTGAGAAATTTGAGGGTTTTAACCTGGAAGTTTCTCAACAATTTGCGCTAACGTTCAATGGTTGCAGAGCCAAAATTGGGGACATACAGCTCGATTTAAATGAGGATTTCATTAGCTCAACCACTCGTCTGCCAGCCGAGGGACAAAAATGGTTTAAAAATTCAAAGGATGATGAAGTACCCTAGCCACTATTTTCTACCTCAAGGAAGATTAACAACTGCGACAAAGGTATGTCCGTTACAGCTCTAAAATCTAGATGGCACGATTTGTTGGCTATTATCAAGTAGTTTGTTACATGTGAGGGTAGATACGGTCCAGTTTTTCTATACCACTTGCGGCTGCTCATGAGTTTCATAGATTTTCCCTTAAATATGCCATATTTTCTCCTTTGGAGTTTATATAAAATGGCTAAGCTCTTCAAAAGGGAGAAAGTCGACTCCAGCCTCTTCCACCACTGTTTAACTAAAATTATTATGGTTCATCAGTTGAAATTGAATGGCTATTGTTGGGACACCTTTTTGTTAAGGAATGGTTTTGCCAGTCCTGAAATAGGACAAGTTGACAAATCCATTGTTACATAAAACCTTGTCAGGCCTGTCATTCCCCCTCCTATGCTCTTGCCCTCTGTTGAACCCTCGATCTACCCGAACACTAACTAAACTGACACCCTGCCTGATTCATGTCCAAAAGATGGTGGTAAGCCTGTTAAAAGGTCTGCAAAGAAAAAGGGTAAAAGCAACAGTGATATCAATTGCAAGGGTAAAAAGGCCGCGCACCAGGTCTCACGGTGTGCTCGTAATAAACCTAAAGAAAACACAGACCAAAAACCAATTCTGTTAAGTAAAGATTCTGATTTCGAAATCGAACGGTTTCTAACCGAAGAGTGTCCATACTCACACAGACTTTGTTCAGTTAAGCCCTATGACTATGTGACGAACCTCCCACCATGTCTTAGAGACAACCCCAACTTCCTTGGGACCAAACTCGACAGAGAAACTATTGGTCAATTAAGAAGTTCCTCACATGTAAATACACATCCCGTTCAACCACAGTGCAATGAATGTAAGTCGTGGCTCTACCGATATTATACAGACGTCCCTTTGCTCCAATCTCAGATCAGGTCTTTGGAGGACCGAGTGAATGTGCTAACCAAGGAGAACGATAGATTGCAAAATGTATCTCAAGCTAATGATAAAATATAGAAGACTACAGGCTCTGTTGTCTTTAAAAATGTGGAGGCGACCACTGCCATTGTAAATTTGAAAATAGCTTGATCAAAACGAATCCCTGAATCCGAGGTATGGTATTTTAAAAGTGATTTTAAAATGATTTTGTTTGTGTTTTGAATTAGCATACAGGATTTGTTTACTCAAATTGTATCTATTTCTGTTTTGATTGAATTGATAAAACACGATTCTGTTTATAATAATAACTAGCTACAAAATCATAAGATTCTGTAGCTAGTTACTAAAATTTGAATTTTTTGGTTTTACAATTAAAATGCAATCTGAAATCATGTATTCTTGTGCATTTTCAGGTACATACGATTCTAAAGGAGATTGGATCGATAGTAGCATCTCTGAACATCCTATTTCTTTACATGGTTTTATATTAGGCTATTAGTTTTAGATAGAAATAGGAATTTGGGATATTGTATTTCCCACAATTTTTGCAACAACTTTGATGATTTCCACAAGGAATGTTTTGATCCTGTGGCCTTTATAAATGTATTATTTTGTAAACAAAGACCATTGCTTCATGGGAGCAGAAAATATGGATTGGTGATTATTCAAACTTGAATGAAAGTGGATATTTGCACAACTTTAGCTTCAATATATCATATTTTTGTTCAAGTTTTGCTCATTTTGATTTGTAATCAAATTTTGACTACTTTAGATATCATAATTTGTTACAGGTTGATGTGATGGGATTTATATGGTGTCCATGTTTTTATGTCTCTCATTCTATATACAACAATCAATCTGTTCACATTTGATGATTAGAAGATTGATTTTCTTGATCCAATGAGCAATTATATGCAAATTTTCATACTCAGATTTATCTTAATATGATCGTTTGTCAAATTATAAACTGCTATTGCTACATATCTTACTTGTTCTTTCATTAGCATTCAAAGCGTTACTGCTTCGCGTTTATGAGAAGCATTGGTGAAATCTAGTGCGGGTTGGCCTCATCAAACAGTAAACGTACATGCTACGCATAGGACACATAGGATATGCGATTACAGGTTAGTTTACTAGTACCATTATATTAGTTTAATTAATATAAGAATTTCCTGCAGTTTAGATACACTGTATAGATTGTTATTTTTATTTTGCAACTAGATAGCTGCCATTTCATTTCCTGTTTATAAAAATTATAAAAAATCAAAAAACACCAGCTTCGCTGTCATAAGTCAATTCATATATGATTTTGTAGATTTCGATGAAAATTTGCATTTTGTGAATAGTGTACATATAATAGAGATTTAATCATATCGATACACTGTACATTTAATAAGTAGAATTACTATATTAGTTAGCAAACTGTGAATATATTAGATTTGTATATAGTTTTTAGCAGCTGTTTTTCACTTAGTTAGTTTCTTTAGTTCTGTTTTTTTTTTTACTTTCTTAGGACTTAGATCGGATAACGGAGACGCTAAACTCGTCGAAGTGGATTAATCCAAACGACTTGGGTTAAATAGAAAACCCCGGACCGGATTCACTCCTCCAGTTGACGAGAGGTCAATTTCACCCGTCAACAAATGGCGCTAGAAGGAGGGCCTGAAAATTATTAATGGCATGAGGTCGTCGTAAGACTCCTCCACCACCTACCCACTCACCTATAGTGACAAGTAGTCATTCAAGCGACAAAATTGTCCGTCAAACAACAACCACATCAAACGACGATCTACGGATCACAGTTGAACCAGTAACCCCAAATCCTACAGGTGGTGATGTACAAGAGATTGTCCGCCAATCTCTCATAAGAACACACAGTGCCTTCGCCCATTTAAGGCAACCAAATCGACCTTTGGACCAACCATTAGATTTCTCTTATATTAGAGAACAACTTGGAGGCACTAACCTCACTTTAATACCTACAGATCCAATCCTCACTCCTGCAGCAGGAGGATCTGATATACCACCCTCACCACCTCCTTCATCCCCTTCTTCTTCGGGATAAAAATACTCTGACGAAGGCACTTCCTCATCCCAGCCTTTGACACCGCCCACACCAATGGACAACCAAAACAATCCTACCAGACCCTGGCTTGACCAAGATGCAGTAGCCGTACCCGGGCCTCAACATCCCTTACCCAAACAGCCGGAGGAGTGGCTCCCTAAATTTGATCCAAACTCTAAACAGATCACCGAAGATCACATCAAAAATTTTATGTTACCCATTAGACTCCATAATGTCGAGCACGAAGACGTAGTCTGTAGATTGTTCCCCTATACTTTCGAGGGCAATGCCTCCACCTGGTACTTTTCCCAACAACCCCATACCATCGTGTCATGGGAGAAGTTTGAATCCTGTTTTCTTGAGAAGTTTGGAGACGACAAGTCCCCAGAAGTTCTAGTCATGGATATTTCTAGTTTAAGAATGAACCCCAAAGAGAAAATCAAAGACTTTAACCAAAGATTCTTGACACTAAAGAACCGAATCCCTACGGATTCGATGCCTGTTGAGAATCTTATCATAGCATATTATACGAAAGCCTTACATCAAAGTATATCCATTTGGGTAAAGAGATCTAAGAAAGCCACGTTGTTAGAGGCCTTCGAAGAGGCCAGTAAGATCCAGAAAGATTTCCTCAGCTTAAAAGACACTACTAGCAACGAAATAGAGACTAGTTCATCTTCCAAAAAGAAAATCGAAATCCTCCCTAGGCCTGCCCAAAACAAAACGGAACCTGAAAGCTCAGATCTAGAAAACTTACAAAAAGTCGTTCAAAAACTATCAAAACAAGTTATAGATTTGAAAAGGATGGCCGAAGAAGCTTCTTTGAGCAAAGGGCCTTACAAACCCCTGTTTAGGAAGCCTTTTCCCACCAACCGACCTAATTCAAATACCGAAGGCTTAAATCTAGAAAGCCTGCAATTTGCTATTCAAACGATTCTAGAAGCACAGGATAACTTTATGCCTCCTGAGATCCCTGAGGAAGTAGTTGAACAAGAGACAGTTGAAGAAGATGAGTCTTCTCCGAACATTTTTGGACACTTCTCGGATAACATTTTTCAAGCTAATTTCGAGACAGTACATCCCTACAATACTAGGAGTAAGACAACAAACAAGCCTTCTTCTGAAAACACGACGAATTTGTCCCCAAAACAATCTAAAACAACTGAGACTAAACAGAATTATGTGAACCCAAGATTAGATTATGATTTAGTTGAAGATATAAAAAAGTTAAGGGCTAACATTTCTGTTTATGAATTATTAAAATTTCCATTTCTGTTACAAAAAATGTTACAGAATATCGCAGAGAACAAAAAAAACGACAATCTAAGCAGTAACAAAGTTTTTCAAAATAACCCAAAAGTTCCTCAAGAGGCCTCCACTAAGAATACTCCCAATCCTCATGAGAAGAGAGAACTTCCTGTAAATAATGTAACAAATGTAGATAAATTAGTTTTAGAGGCTACGAGTAAAAAGCAACAAGCTTCCACCATTAGTACTCGCAGAAATTTACCTCCATTTTTGTTAACTTTTGAAATGTTTAATAGGAACGTGCACAATTGTATGGTAGATTCAGGAGCGTCATCCAACGTAATGTCGTGGTCTGTGTGTCGGAAGATTAATGCTGAAGTTGAACCATCCACCTTAAAGATCATCCAACTTGATCGAACTAGTGTTAAAGTTATAGGCGAATTAAGGAATGTGCTTATAAGATTATTATCTAACCCCAAAGTTCATCAAGTAATTGATATTATTGTTGTAGATATTCCAGAATTTTATGGTTTGTTTTTAAGCAAAGACTGGTCAGAACAACTACACGACTATTTCGCGACAGATTGGTCTCACTTGTGGCTGCCCGAGAATGGAAAGCCCAACAAAATCAAGGTAAATCGTGAACGTTACCTAAAGTTCACATGACAGATTTAAATGATCCCAATGAACCATTTACACCTTCTGCCCATTCACCCAAAATACAAGGGATGAATACCTTTTTCGACAATTTCATGGCTGAAACTTCCGCTATCACTAACCCAGAGCAACAGTATGAAATTGTGACATATATGCAGCCAACAGTTTCTACCCAATGGGCTCATGCACCCGACAAAAATCAAATATGGTCTCTTTACTTTGACGGGTCAAAATCCAAGGAAGGAGCTGGTGCGGGCTGCGTGATTATTGATCCAACAGGTAACAAAACCCTGATTGCATGCAAGTTAGAATTTGAATGTACAAACAAAACAGCAGAATATGAGGCTTTATTGCAAGGCCTCATGAAAGCATTAGATATGAACGTTCAAAATTTGACTGTCTTTGGCGATTCAGAAATCGTGGTTAGACAGATAAAAAATTCTATCCACTGTTTATCTCCGCATCTTAAAAGCTACCAATCTGAGATATGGAATTTGATGAACAAGTTTTATTCTTTTAACATAAATTCTATTCTTAGATTGAATAATTCAGAAGCTGACCTGTTAGCTAATGTAGCTTCGAAACTCTTTCCTGCATAAGGCTTGTTCGCAAATGCATTCTCCGTCGAACTGTTGTTTAGGCCATCCGTCCCCGACAACATCACGAATTGGAGAGTCTTCGACGACGATCAACAAATTATTAGTTTCTTGCATATGGAAGAAAATTTCCAAGGCGCAGTGATCGATGAATGCACTCATGACGAGAATCTTCATGACTTCACGGTAATACCAGATCCGAGCTCTCCTGAATCTTCATCGTACATGGTAAATTCTATCCCTAAATTTGTAGTTAGATTAGAAAAAATTTATGATCTTCAAGACAAATTCAAAAAATTAGTGAATTGTATAATAAATAGTTCCTCTTTAACGTATGAAAAAGTAAACTTGGGAACTAAAGACAATCCACAGTTCATTAATTTAGGGGTGGGGTGTTCTGAACAAGAAAAATAAGCGTTTATTAAATTGTGTAAGGAATTCAAAGATGTTTTTTCTTGGACGTACGACGACCTAAAAACATTTGATCCTAACATCATACAACACGTCATTCCTATGAAGCCCCAAACCTTACCATTTCAACAAAAGTTAAGAAAAATGCACCCAAAACTTGAACCGACTGTCAAAAAAGAATTAAATAAACTCCTGAACGCTAAGATAATATTCCCAGTTAGGCACACACAATGGGTCTCTAATCTTGTCCCTGTTCGAAAGAAGAGTGGTGAAATTCGACTATACGTCGATTTTCGAAATCTTAATCAAGCGTCTGACAAAGACAACTACCCTGTCCCTCCCATGGAACAGATCCTTCAACAGGTATCTGGTTCTGAAAGATTATCCTTATTGGATGGTTTTTCATGGTATACCCAAGTCCTGGTGTCTCATCCAGACCAACTTAAAACTACCTTCCGCACTTCATGGGGCACCTATGCTTATAGGAAAATTCCCTTTGGACTCATTAATGTTGGTGCCACTTTCCAGAGAGTAATGAACATCGATTTCTGAATATTAATCAATCAATCTGTCATAGTTTACCTGGATGACGTTACTGTATTCTCGAAAAACAAAGCTGATCATCTAGGTCATTTAAGATCCGTTCTACAGCGATGTCGTAAGTACGACATTTCCTTGAAAGCTAAAAAATATATCTTCGCAGTAGAACAAGGTAAGCTCTTAGGATTTATTGTATCAAGCGAAGGGATGCTTATCGACCCTGAAAGGACTCAAGTCATCTCGAAACTCCCCCCTCCCTCGTCAAAAAAGTCTAAGCAGTATTTCTTAGGCCAAATAAACTTTGTCAGGAGATTCGTCCCCAGTTTTTCAGAAATGGTGAGACCTTTACAGAACTTAATAAAAAAGGACGTACAATATCATTGGGGACCCTTAGAAAACCAAGCTTTTAATTCAATAAAAAAGGCCATAATAGATGCTCCTTCTCTGATGAGCCCCGACTTTTCGCAAGACTTCATTCTCTAGACATTTTCTTCTGATCGCTCCTACGTTGTTGTCCTAACTCAAAATAACGTTGAAAACAATGAAGTCCCAATTGCCTTTATGAGCTCAGCCTTCAAAGGCGCATAACTTAATTACCCAGTAGTAGATTAGAAAGCCTATACTATTTTTAAAGCAGTAAAACACTTCCAATCTTATCTTTTTAAATCTAGGATGAAAATTATCGTCCCCTACCCAGCCCTCAGAAATCTGTTAGTACAGAAAGAACTAGGAAAAAAGAGAGTGAACTGGGTCATGTCCTTACAGGAGTATGGCATAGAAATAACCCCAGTGCAAATAATGAGAGGTCAAGGGATATGCAAGTTAGTCACTGACTCAGCGATAGGACAACAAGAGGAAAATGATGTGTCAAACCCAGGACAACACTACCAAAATTTAATTTGCTATGCACAAAACCCTGTTAGCCCCTGGTATGACGATATAAAATTTTGTCTTGAACATGGGTCAGCGCCCCGTCACCTAAATCCCACTAAAAGAAGAGCGCTAAGATTGAAATCTTCATCCTTTTAGTTGATTAATGGTATTCTGTTTCGTCAAAATTTTGATGGAGTACTAATGCGCTGTCTTGAGAAAGATGAAGCAGAAAAGGTCTTATTAGAATTGCACGCAGGAAAAGCTGGTGGGAATTTTGGTGGAAATACCACTGCCTATAAAGTATTAAGAGCATGTTATTACTGGCCTACACTTTTTAAATATGCTCATGCCTTGTGTCGCAAGTGTGTTATTTGTCAAAAATCATCCGGACGAATACATAAACCAACCTTCCCTCTGCAGCCTGTTTCAGTAGACTCCCCTTTTCAGTAGTGGGGTCTTGATATTATAGGCCCAATCAATCCGCCATCCTCACAAAAACATAAGTTTATTATAACAGCCATAGATTAATTCACCAGGTGGTCTGAGGCTGCCCCATTAAAAGCCGTAAATACTAGTAAGGTAATTTCCTTTTTGAATTCAAATATTATTACTCGTTTTGGTATCCCTAACTGTCTAGTATTCGATAACGCTTCCTATTTTTCGTCTCTTGAGATGAGGGATTTCGCTCTAGAAAAAGGAATTAAATTAAAATATTCTGCCAGCTATTACCCTCAAGGTAACAGATTGGCAGAATCAACCAATAAAAATCTGATTAAAATCATCAAGAGAACGGTATCTGAAAACCATAAAAATTGGCATAATCCACTATTAAACACAATCTGGGTTGATAGAGTAACTCCGAAAACTGTTGTGGGTAACTCTCCCTTCTTTCTCATCTATGGTAGAGAGGAAATTCTACCACCACATATTCTTCTTCCCTCACTGCAACTATCACAAAAAATACAAGAAGAGGACTGCCCCCCTTTGGAAAATCGAATTAACACATTGTTAAAATTAGAGGAAATGAGGGCTCAAGCAAAACGGAAGTTGGATCAGCATCAACTTGTGGTTAAAAGCTGGTTCGATTCCAACTCTACCTCTGACATAAACTTTGAAGTGGGTGACCTTGTCCTAAAATGGGACAAACCACATGAGGGAAAGGGAGAACATACGAACTTTCAGAACTTGTGGCTAGGACTGTTTTTGATTGCTGAGAAATTGGGTCCCAGCTCTTTCAGATTACAGAGTCTAGAGGGACAGCCAGGCACCTATTTGGTGAATGCCCAAGCTCTGAAAAGGTATTTCACTTGATAACAACCCTGTGTACACTATGTAAATATTTTTCCTTTGTTTGCTTTTCATTTTTCTTTGATGTTTTGGTTTTGATTTCTCCCTTATGCTTACCAGTTTTTATTTTTGAAATACATATACCTGCATCATGAACTGGTCAGACAAAGGGAACAGAAAAATTTCTCCTCTTAAATGGCTACTGAAGATTGTTAAAACATCAATTATGATATTTTTTTGAAGTTCGCAGCCATGTTAAAGAAAGCTTGTTGTCTGAAAAGCATTTTTTGATTTCAATCTGTAACTGAAGCTTTTCACGATCATCCATTAAAAAAAAATTCTTACGCTGTCCCTGTTCCTTAAGGGAACAACTCAAATATGTCTCCCCACCTTCGAAGGTTGGTTTACCAATAAACCATCTCTAGATCTTAAAGAAGGACAATTAAAAAAGTCTCTCAAGGTCTGTAATTTATTAAAATATGTCCAAAATATCGCAATTTTCAGCGTCACCCTGCTCGATTAAATATGTTTAAAACCAAATAAATCATTAAAGAGCTGTGGGAAGTGCTTGTAAACCCGCCAGGATACTGAACAGGTCTGCTGGCAGCGGGTAAATGCATGCATGACTCCAAGATAACTTCGTCGGGGTACTGAACAAGCCCTCTGGCAGCAAAGCAATGTCAGGTATATGAAAATTCTCAGATATGGAATCTTTTGACCTTAAATGTCCTTCATTCTGATCTGGAAGTTCCTGGAAGGATACGGATATTGGAGTGGGTTAAATGGAAACCCTGTCGAGGCTATGGACGCCTGCTGGTAGCAGTGGCTCTATCAACAGTATTGGAGATTTTAACCTTAATATCGTGACTCGCTTTTGTTAAGATTGTCATCAGTTTTCATCTTTTAAAATGACAAGCTGGAATTTTTTATGATGGATGATGATGTTTAAACAGTTTTCTAGTTGTTTTCGAGCTGGAGTTTTTCTCATTATCCTAATCTTGACTTATTTGTTTGGCAGAGATAACTTCTTCTACCAGTGTGTCGCCATTGTTGGCAGCCATATTAATCTCTATCTTTTTCTTTACAAGCTGCCTACACAAGGTTTTTTGAACCCTCATTACTCATCGCAACTTTTTAAATGACACCATTATCTTTCGCTTTTGTGTACCTGCTTTTCGTTTTCGTTTTCACGACTGCAAGTGTGAAAACCCACAGTTGGAATTCATATTGATTACATCAAAGGATTAATGATCATTTGGTTTATCATGAACCTACTTGTTCACATGGTAATAACTCCTTGACCTCAAACACACCACTGGTCACATATTTATCGAAACACCAAACATTTATGCTTTTGATTACTATTAATATGGTGTTGATTTACAAAATCTTCAATGCAATGGTTTGATTGACACATTGATTTTTGGGTCAAATCGTGGTTATGTGATAGTTCATTTGGAATGTTCATTAAAATTCTTTTGGATATGAACTGTTATGATTTGAATGTATCATTACACAAAGGCGCCATCCCAAGTACAACCCGATATGATGTTCTTGCATAGGCCTCGATTTACACCACTATCCTCGCACACATAGCATTAACGCTCTGCCCTTGCATGTCAAGTTGCCTTAGCATTGTGTTGGGGAAGCCTTGGGACAATGGTTCTATGTCTATCCTGTCAAACCCTATCGCCGAATACCCTGTTGATTTTGCATTGTTAGCTATGGCTCCTGTAGTGCGAATCGAACCCAATGGTGTCCAAACTTTGTTGTTGTTTGATAATGCCTGAGAGGACCTAAAGAGGAATGGTTGGCGGGTCTTTGTTGAGAAATTCAAGGGTTTTAACCTGGCAGTTGCTCAACAATTTGCGGTAACGTTCGATGGTTTCAGAGCCAAAATTGGGGACATCCAGCTCGAGTTAAACGAGGATTTCATTAGCTCAACCACTGGTCTACCGGCCGAGGGACAAAAATGGTTTAAAAATTCAAAGGTTGATGACGTACCCTGGCCACTATTGTTTACCTCAAGGAAGATTAATAGTTGCGACAAAGGTATGCCCGTTACAGCTCTAAAATCTAGATGGCACGATTTGTTGGCTATTATCAAGAAGTTCGTTACATGTGAAGGTAGATACTGTCTAGTTTTTCTATACCACCTATGGCTGCTCATGAGTTTCATAGATTTTCCCTTAAATATGCCATATTTTCTCCTTCGGATTTTATATAAAATGGCTAAGTGCTTCAAAATGGAGAAAGCCGACTCCAGCCTCTTCCACCACTATTTAATTAAAATTATTATGGTTCATCAGTTGAAGTTGAATGGATATTGTTGGGACGCATTTTTGTTAAGGAATGGTTTTTCCAGACCTGAAATAGGACAAGTTGACAAATCCATTGTTACAGAAACCCTTGTTGGGCATGTCATTTCCCCTCCTACGGTCTTGCCCTCTGTTGAAACCTCAATCTACCCGAACACTACCCAACCCAACACCCTGCCTGATTCATGTCCAAAAGATGGTGGTAAGCCTGTTAAAATGTCTGCAAAGAAAAAGGGTAAAAACAACAGTGATATCAACTGCAAGGGTAAAAATGTCGCGTGCTGGGTCTCACGGTGTGCTCGTAATAAACCTAAAGAAAACATAGACCAAAAACCAATTATGTTAAGTAAAGATTTGGATTCTGAAATTGAACGGTTTCTAACCGAAGAGTATCCATACTCACACGGACTTTGCTCAGTTAAGCCCTATGACTATGTGATGAACCTCCCACCGTGTCTTAGAGACGACCCCAACTTCCCTGGGATCAAACTCGATAGAGAACCTACTGGTCAATTAAGAAGTTCCTCACTTGTAAATACACAGCCTGTTCAACCATAGTGCAATGAATGTAAGTCGTGGCTCGACCGATATTATACATCCCTTTGCTCCAATCTCAGATTAGGTATTTGGAGGACCAAGTGAATGTGCTAACCAAGGAGAATGATAGATTTAAAAATGTAGCTCAAGCTAATGATAAAATATAGAAGACTACAGGATCTATTGTCTTTAAAAATGTGGAGGCGGCCACTGCCATTGTAAATTCGAAAATAACTTGATCAAAACGAACCCCTGAATCCGAGGTATGGTATTTTAAAAGTGATTTTAAAATGATTTTGTTTGTGTTTTGAATTAGCATACAGGATTTGTTTTCTCAAATTGTATCTATTTCTATTTTGATTGAATTGATAAAACATGATTCTGTTTATAATAATAACTAGCTACAGAATTGTAAGATTCTGTAGCTAGTTACTAAAATTCGAATTTTTTGGCTTTACAATTAAAATGCAATCTGAAATCATGTATTCTTGTGCATTTCCAGGTACATACGAATTCTAAAGGAGATTGGATCGATAGTAGCATCTCTGAAAATGCTATTTCTTTACATGGTTTTAGATTAGGCTGTTAGTTTTAGATAGAAATAGGAATTTGGGAGATTGTATTTCCCACAATTTTCGCAACAACTTTGATAATTTCCACAAGGAATGTTTTGATCCTGTGGCCTTTATAAATGTGCTATTTTGTAAACAAATACCATCGTTGTCTGGGAGTAGAAACTATGGATTGGTGATTATTCAGATTTGAATGAAAGTGGATATTTGCACAACTTTAGCTTCAATATATCATATTTTTTTTCAAGTTTTGCTCATTTCGATTTGTAATCAAATTTTGACTACTTTAGATATCATAATTTGTTACAGGTTGATGTGATGGGATTTATATGGTGTCCATGTTTTTATGTCTCTCATTTTATATACAACAATCAATCTGTTCACATTTGATGATTAGAAGATTGATCTTCTTGATCCAATGAGCAGTTATATGCAAATTTTCATACTCAGATTTATCTTAATATGATCGTTTGTCAAATTATAAATTGTTGTTGCTACATATATTACTTGTTCTATCATTAGCATTCAAAGAGTTACTGCTTCGCGTTTACGAGAAGCATTGGTGAAATTTGGTGCGGGTTGGCCTCATCAAACAACAAATGTACATGCTACGCACAGGACACATAGGATATGTGATTACAGGTTAGTTTACTAGTACCATTCTATTAGTTTAATTAATATAAGAATTTCCTGCAGTTTAGATACAATGTATAGATTGTCATTTTTATTTTGCAACTAGATAACTTCCATTTCATTTCCTGTTTATAAAAATTATAAAAAATCAAAAAACACCAGCTTTGTTGTCATAAGTCAATTCATATATGATTTTGTAGATTTCGATCAAAATTTGCATTTTGTGAATATTGTACATATAATAGAGATTTAATCATATCGATACACTGTACATTTAATAAGTATAATTATTATATTAGATAGCAAACTGTGAATATATTAGATTTGTATATAGTTTTCAACAACTGTTTTTCACTTAGTTAGTTTCTTTAGTTTTTTTTTTTTTTTTACTTTCTTAGGACTTAGATTAGCTAACGGAGACACTAAAACCATTGAAGTGGATTAATCCAAATGAACTTGGGTTAAATAGACAACCCCGGACCAGATTCACTCCTCCAGTTGACGAGCGGTCAATTTCGCCCATCAACACCAAGTGACTAATGGGCTTCCGATGATATCGGGGTCGGAGAGTTCTACATCCGCCACTGGTACAAGGAATTATGCTGGTCATTCCTTAGTGATGTGTTTCATGTCTTCCTCAGTCAACTTATAGTAAAACTGTATCTCCTTCTTACTTTCATCCTCACGCACGGTGATGTAGATGAAGTGTCGATCTGTGCGGAACTTCGCTAGTGGCCTGTATCGATGGAAGGTATTCGGGGTCATCTTTGGAAAGGATTCAATGGCACACTTCAGCTATAGATAATAAGTACGAAAGAAAACACTCGACTACCATTTCTTTGCCATATCGTTCATATACCAAAAGGTAGCAAACCTCACGGCCAACAGTTCTGATGGCTCAACTTCAGTGAATGTTTCTCCTTCTGGCATATACCAAGCAACAAATGCAATGAGCACCAGTAACGAACTAAAGTGGAATTCGTATCCTTGGTCCTACTCTTTGTGACAGTTCTTCTCCAACTCGTTGATGAGGTAACTCACCCAGTTCATCTGCATTCCTTCGACACACTTCCCTGCGAGGTCGACTACGAACCCTATGACTTGTGTCAGACGGTTCTTTCGGACTATATTTCCAGTGATCAGTTGGTAAGAAAGGCACACTACACCATCCTGGATGGAGGCTACCTTGTATCCTCTCTTTGCCTTCTCTATATCATTATAGGCTTCCTTTATTTTCTATTCCAGGGATCGATTTGATGTCTTCCTTAGGTAGAACTAGTGAGGGTCTGGTCCCTGCATGCTTAGTCCAGTGATTAGGTGGATTAGCCCTGGATCCACAGTGACACACCTGTCAATCCACATATACCCTCCATGGTAGCACAGAAGAGGAGTTTAACGCAAGCATTAACCTTCTGATGTCAATCGAAGTGGTGGATCTTTATTACATTCAAGATCATGGAGCGCGTGAGCTCCTTAATCCATGGCTGGGGAACTATCTTGGGATTCTTCCCAGTCATCTTCATCAGGTAGCTATGCAGTGTGAGCATCACATAGTTGTTTCAGTCTCTGAGGTTAAAGTCACTGATATTGAGAGTTGGGATCAGTCCCAACTAGGGTCCAACTACGTGTATCCCCTTCGGGAGGTACGCAGTGATGAGTGTGTACTCAAATTCACATGGGACACTGTCATGGTTCACTGTGCCAGTCAAAGGCGGGATGTAGTCTGGAAAGACCGGTGGGATGTACTTCACGTTAGCCAAATCATTACAGTGCTTTCTTCGTTTCTTAGCAGTGCGACCAGAATGTCGTCCAATTGATGGGCACACTTGCAATACGCCAGTCGACGATGCATGTATTCCTACATACATGAATTTCTCAGTCATGAGATCCATGATAATTTCCTCCACTGACTTCTCTACTGTGCTACGTTCTCCTAACATTCACACTTGTAATAAAATAACTCGGGTAGGGGGGTGGACAATCAAGGTAATCAAATGAATGGCGAGGTATAGACAACACAACACGGTATGCAATCAATTCTTTATTATCTTAGATATCTCGGTTTGCAAACAGTGGTCCCAGCGTAGCATCCGATGGGTTAAATAAAAAACATCGTAACGAATTCCTCCAAAGGGTAGGAATACCTTGATCAATACGAATCTACCCGTTATAGCACGGTCTCAATGATCCAATGGTAATCTTTCTGTCCATAATTGCATTTCGAGCCATTCTGGAGCGTCATTCTAATGGTTGAGACACCTCCAACGATCATATAGCTTTGCCATGGTGAAGTCACATTCTGCGTGGTTTTTCTATTCCGGTGAGGTTCAAGTTCTACAAGCCTGGCTTCTGCGAAGTCTTTTCTGGGACTTCCCATAGTTTTTTTAATTTTTCTTTCTTCTTACTAAGCTTTCTGGCCTTTTTTCCTATAATTTGAGTCTTTGTATTTGTCTTTCCATTCTTATTATTTCCTTCCCTTAGCATATTAACTTCGCACTATTGAGGGTCTTCCAAAGGTTTCAAGGGTAATACCTCTTCTCTTACTATTTCTAGGGTGAATGTACTTCTTTCCTGTATGGACAGGTTCTTTAAACTTTCTTGTGTTCTTCCATATTCGATAGCTAGTTCTCTGGTCCTCTATTGCTTCGAATTATTCTCTTGTTCTTCTATTAGTCGCTTTATTTTTTCTAGTCATGAAGTCCCTTAATTCTTTCTTTTTCTGTTCTATGGCTTCCTCCTCTGCTTTCCTTCAGATCTGATCTTTCTCAATCCAGGCCTTTCTTAACAAAAGTGAAAAAGGAGTGTTTTTCTCAACAAACTTAATGACTTCAAATTAATCTTTGGTCGATGTTCCATGGGAAATCATAGTTACATTAGTAACTCTTCCACATAGAGTTATCATCTTTCCTTTAAACAAACCTATCTTTCCCAATGAAGGTACTATAGCAGGCTTTCCCAAAATTTCCCAAGTGATTTCTGGCATAATATTCACTTTTGTGTCCTCATCCAAAACATAGTCTATATCAAAGTCTCTTATTCTTGTTTCTATGCACTTCTTCTCTTTGAAGATCTCTGGTAAACCGATGTCTCCGTGATCATTCAATGTTTCTTTCAGCTGTAATAACATAGTCTCTGATTCTTTCTGGTTTTCTAACATATCCTCAGTCCTTTGACCTCCTTCATAGTTTTCTTGTCTCATGTTCATATTTTCAACTTTGGCAATCATTCTAGGGAAATACTCAACTATGTGACCAATAGCTTTAGAACAAAGACAAATATGACATGTACTAGGGAATTCTTTAGCAAGATGTCCCGGTCTTTTGCAATTATAACACATTGTCAATCTTCTCTTTCTTTTAAATGATCCCCAACCCTTCCTGTACTGCACACTAGGGTCATAGTGATGGACCTGCAATTTGCAACAATTCTTTCTAGGTTCGTGCATCCACTTGTTAGTCCAAAAATTCTTTCTATGCACAGGAATAACATATCTTTCACTATCTCCATCAAATCTATTCAGATCGACTCGTTCTTCTAGCTGTGCCCTAGTTTTAAAACTAGGAGAAAATCTATTGAACATAACTAGACTCATACTTTCGAAGAAAAAAATTCCACTTATCTTATCTTTACCAGAGCACAAAGCTTTGAGATATTACCTCTTTTCTTTAGTTCCCAACAATCACAGTTTCAGGTTCGGACAACGGAACCATTTGTTGGCACAAGGGTAGACCTAGAGTTCAATGCTTCAACAATGCACCAACAAAACCCTAACTATAGGCCCTTTCGACAACACCTACGAAGCAGATGAAGTCTCACCCAAGGTAGAGGTAGGGGGGTTGTAGGACTCAAGTGTCTACAACCTAGCTAGGACACAGATCTATGATTACAACACTTAAAAGAGAACTTAGCCAACAATATGAATTAATTTATGGTTCTTAGTCACATCGCAAATTAAACCCTAAGTACACAACAACACAGTAATAAGAAAGATCAAGTACTTTTCATCACTTAGCACATAGTTATTGGATAAGATATAGCATTCATTTATCATCAATAGATCTCTAAGCATCCATATATCTATATAACATACATAAATACCAATACACTAATAGATAAACAACATAAACAATATCAACAACATTGTACAAAGCACATCAACACATGATATATGTGGTTCACCCTAGTGTGGGGCTATGTCCACCAACTCTTATTCTTCTTTATTAGTCTTCAAGATTTTTATATTCCTTTTCTCCTGTGCATAAAGCCACAGAGAGAACCCCTCCAAGGGGCAAGAGATATGTGCACACCTCACCAAATTTGCCTTCCCTGAATTAGGTTAGGGCACAAAGCCTTACACAGTCTATGCACAAAGTCTCTTACAATCACTTGCACTTAGCTCTGCAAGTCTTAACATACTCTAGTCATGCACTAAGCCCATGAACTCTAATTACCTCTACTTACATCACCTAGCCACTTATTTATACATTACAAAAAGTCCTAAACATGAGTAAACCCATGGGATGACATCCCATATCCATTACATAAACCCTAACAACCCAAAAAAACCCGTAAAAATGGGTGAGATCTAGCGATCTCCGCTTTGCCTGGGCGCTTCATCTTCGACTAGCCTGTCGAAGTCCCAAAAATGGTCAAACATGACCAAAGTTTCCTCAAAACTTAGTCAAGGGAAAACATGCCCCCAACACTCACCTCTAACTCGCCTCGAGTCACTCTAATCTAGGTAAGATAAAATACTCAGACCACGATGTAACAGACACAAAAAAGTTTCTGGAATTTGCAAAAAGAGTATACTTACAGAATGTGGGTTTGGATCCATTTGGGCAACCAATTAATCAACCACTATAGTGGGCAACAAGATTGGAAAAAATGGGGATTTTAGGTCTGCTAGAGCTACCACACTTTGGTAGACGACAGTACGCAAACAGTTGAATCAAACAATTGATGGCGGTCACACATGGCAGGGATATATGGTTGGAAAAGAACGTCTCGATAGACGTAGAGCTCATTGCACACATTGCAGGGCTTCCATCCTGGGGCATGGATCCTGCACAATTTCTCGACGACAAAACAAAGGAAAAATCACTTGCGGAAGAGATGAAGAAGAAATACAACACTGACCGAGGGACACGAGGAATCAACATCAAAATGATCATGATGTCGCGACACAAATGGCCACAAAAATCATGGCCTGCAAGCTGCTAAGAAAATGTCACAAGGAGGAATTTCCAACGGGGGTAGTCGCAGTTGCAGCACAATGTGTCGAGGGTACCACAATTAGTTGGGCACCTTATATTTTGAATTTTTTTCTGGATGAATGCAAGGATGCGTAGGATCTAGGAACAGAATTTCGTTACTCATGGCTACTCATGTTGATAGCCATTATGGGATGTAAGGAACCGAATTACACATTTTTCACCACCATACCCTAGCCGAATCATGGAGTGAGATATTTATCACTTGGCACTGCATCATATGCCAAGAATAGGAAGATGAATGCAACCATATTCAAAGGATATCTACGTTATCTACAGGAGGCCATCTCCAGCCTCTGGAGAATAACACCACAGTTTGTCGCAAACTATCGGGACATCGCCAACTTCAAGGCCAATCGACATGCGATGTGGATATAGGCGTAGAAGGACCCCAACAAACAGTGGCTACAATTGTGCTACTGCATCACAGAGGGAAACATCGAAATGGTTATCAAGGATTGGGAAGACAAATGAAAGATTCCAGTCCTCACCCAAGACATACTTACAAAGACAACAAAAGAGGAGACAAGGTAGGAAGAAACACAACCTCAGGAAGTCCTAGTGCCCAAGAAATGAAGGACAGTACAGACAAAAACAAAGCAGACAAACGAAGGGACAACTAAGACAGGGACCCAAAAGGGGAAGAAGAATAATACACAACCAGGCCAAGTAAAGAAAAACAGGCCGAGGCAACGCAGGGGACTACACCAAGTCCCAATCCACAAGAACCAGACCTAACTAAGAGACCATCTACTCAGATGGGTGGTGCACGCAAGAAGATGAAGGCTCAGAGAACACCTCCAGAATACACGATAAAGGAGGATGATGCATAAATAATAGCCCAAATGGTTAAGGATTGTATATCTGAGGACTTTGAAAATGTTGTGCACCACAGGGACATAATTCAAGAGGAGCTGGAAGACATGCGAAAACTCCTCAAGAAGATCGGGGAAGCACAGGCGTAAGGCAACAACATAGAAATAGGGTCGTCAACATCATAGACAGGAAAAGAACCTGAAGTAGGTGAGCGAGATATAGTCCACACAATACCGCATCCAAGTGCAACATTCCACATTACACCCAACATGTTGCACATGGAAAATATCGTGGGGCAGACACCCCTAAAATACTTAGCTCAATTCCAATTGGTATTGTCACAGATACCATCCAAAGCTCTACACAAATTACAAGTTAGAGTTACCCAAGAAGTGCAGTCTCGTGCACGCACAGACACAACCTAATTAAAGAAGGAAAAGGATAAATGGGATGTGCTGGAATTGATATATGAGTAGGCCAAGCTCGAAACTCAGGAAGAGAAGGAGCGCACAAATGGATTGGAGCAAGAAGTGGTTGGAACTTATGAGAAGATTCCAAAGACTGCGCAAAGAGATGAACTCACAACAGTAGAGAAGATTGATCAAATTGCGCAGGAAATCGATCAATATCAGATGGAGATCGAGAATATCCATGAGAATATCACACCTACCACTCCACTAAAGGTAAGGGAGAAAAGAAAGAAAGAGGCAACATAGTAGCTACAAAATATAGAGCAACAGGTCAGTGCAACAACCGACTTGTTTGATAAAGAAAAACAACTTTAGATGAAGCTAGAAGAGGATCAACAAGTCCAACAGTGGGACAACAAAGAAGAAAGGATAAGCGAAGCTATCCATGACCTCAAGAAGAAGTAGAAGACAATGTCCATCACAGATCACTTTAAAGGGGCATAGGATATGAATAAACTACAGACATAACTCACCACTGAGCAAGCGCAGAAAAAGGAGCATTAGGCTCAAATGGAACTGCTACAAGAGTAAGTAGCAGAAGTCATTGCACAGGTAGAGGAAGCCAAGATATATTGGAACGGACCTAGGTAGAGTGTGCAGGTTTGATGAGTAACAAAATTGCAATCCAGATAGTAGACACACTCAAGGAGAAGACTGCATAGGCTCAAACACAAGCAATGAAGCTAGAAGGGAGATCGATGAATCACAAAAAGGTTAGGTGGCTCAGGACAAGCCACATGTCAGTGTTGGGGGCCTATTAGAAGTAGGCCAAAGCAGAAAGAAAGGCGATTTTGGGAAAGAAGGCATGGGTGAGGAAAGCGATAGTTGGAAGGAAGAGCAACACGCGAGCATGCATGGAAGGCCTAACGACAATAGGGTTAGTTTTTTGGCAATGTATTGTAATGACTAGTGAGCCAAGAATGTATAAATATAGATACCTAGGTCACATAGGGAGAGTGAAGGGGAGAAGGGATGAATATGAAGCAACAGATGCTATGTAATATTTTGTTGTATGACCTAATTTTGTAAGCTGTTGAGCTAGAGAGGAATGAGGAGGGTAGATCTTGAGGTTTAGATCACAGGATAAGGAGCATGGCGCGATCTAGTCCGCCTCATAATAGATCTTAATCCAACTGAGAAGATTTGTAAAGTGTGTGATGTTGTAGTCAAGAACTACTTTAATAAAAGAGATAAGAGCCAGATCTTTGTGGACATAGCCCATGGGGTGAACCACAGTAACACCTATGTTATGTGATTGAATGCATGTGTTTATTTATTGTCTTCAGTAGATATTGATATGATAGATGAATGAATTGTTATACTTCATGCATAATCGCAAATGATATTGCATTACGTTAATATGTTATAATAGAACCCACAACATACAATTCTTAGATTCTCCACTCAATCCTAGGCTGCAAACACAAGAGTATTGAAACCACCCATTAAGACTATATCGGGCGAGACAACGCAATGCACCCTGTGCATTGTGTTGCCTTCTGGTTTACCAGGAGGGCCGATAGTTTTAGAGGCTTTGTTGGAACCCCAAACAGACATGAAACTTGGGTCACTTGATACAAACTCAGACATGATATATAACTATAACCAACATGTAGTATCCTTTTAGGCTACATGGTCGTAGTCAACTCCATAGTGGGTTCCTTTTCCTTTGTATTTTAATTTTGATAACTAAAACAAAGAGAGAAAATCATAGGCATCACCTTCGAGATGGATTTTCTCCTATATTGGGTTTCCCAGGGTAAATCTTGTGTTTGTTTGTGATCTAAAAATGAAGAAGACTTGAAAAACTTGAAAAATTATTGCAAGTGAATGTTATGTGTTTAAGGCAAAAGGATCAGTTTGCAACACATAAAATAAAGGATTACTTATGCAAATTATACATAGACATCAGCATAAACATTGAACATAAACACATATGCACAATGATTGATAAAGGAGTTCACCCCTCTTATGGGCTACATATCCTGGTCCAGATTCCAATGGATCATTATTATTAATTTCTCATAAAGTGCTCAAAAATATGTCTTACAATTCTCAAACTAACAAACCGACTGCTCCAATGGCTTCCCAGCGTCCCAAAACCCCTGTCTGGGCTCTTTCGGCACCTCAATCGGTTGAAAAATGAAGAAGTTAGGCCTCCTGGAAGTCTCCCTCTTCAAGCTTGTTGTCTTTGGTTCTACAATTCGCACCCTCCTTGAATGAACCTGGCTCACACGCTCTTTTAAGCGCAAAAACCCAGCACCGGGCGCAACTGCGCCAACGATGCAAACCGTAGAACGGTTAAGGGCGCGCCAGCCCCTAACCACCTCGGCACCTGGGCATATGGCCATGTGACCTCGCGCTTGGATAAAAGGTGGTTTAACAGTTTGAAAACTGTGTAAACCGACTCCTGCGCTCCAACTTGGGGTCATATGTAATATATATAAAAGAACCGTGGGCCATATCAAAATCCGTGCACAAATGTTATAACCGCACCACATTTTAATATATGGTTACAAACTTTGTTTTATTGTTATATATATCCGCGCGCAAACATATTATAACACGGTTATATGGTGTGGAATGAAACCACGGGTCGGGGCTAGGCCCTGGCCCGCCCCCCTTTCCGTTTAACACAACACTCAAACTTAAATAGAATTGCGTTGACATATATGACAAGGAACAATGGTCGGAATGTTGGTTAGCGGAGGTTCGTTCGAATGTTTCTTAGTGGGGGAGGTCCGGGGGTCGAACCCCGCAAACTCTCCATACCATTTTACATATAACCATATCAACCTTCCAACGAGTGACACGTGGCGCCAATAGATTGGGCCACGTGTCCTCACATCATTGGCCACCAATGATACGTGTCATCTCCCCAATCGACAACCAACAGCCAATGAATGCGTGCCATGTCATCCACCTGACACGTCATCGTATGGACGGTACGGCCCTGCCACGTCACTGTACTGACTGTACGGATAGGTACAGTCAGCATCAATTTTTTTGCTTGTTTGGCTTGACAAACAGATCGCGATATCTTCTCCATACGGACTCCGTTTGAGAAAGTAAATATATCACCGGAATCAGGAAGAGGAGACAGACAAAATGGCACTGTTTTCATTGCATTCCGAGCACTTTGAAAATTGAGAAAAATTTGATCCCTTGATCACACCTCCCCATTGGGAAGTTTTTGGACCACCAAAAGACTAACTCAGTCTATGTGAAGATGAGGGTAAAGTTCCCTCACCCTTCCAACCTCAATCCACTTGGCCTTGCTTGGATTCGTCCCTTTAATACCAACTCGCAAATACTCCACATTTCCTCACTTCGAAGTTCGCATTCTCCTGTCAAGGATGGTGTCTTCCTGCAGTTCTGTTAGATACTCTGGAGAAAAATCATCAATGGAAGGAATCTGAACATGCTCTCCTTGATCATCAATCAATGGAGGCTCATACAACTTCAAATTCTCAACATTAACAACTGCATACATCTGCATATATGGAGGCAAATCTAAACGAAAAGAATTGTTACCAATCTTGTCAACAATCTTGAAGGGACCATATCGAATTGGTTTCAACTTTTTACCTTCTCCTTTAAGCCTCTCCTTGTTGATGTAAAGCCACACTTCATCACCAACTTCGAAAATGTGATCAACACGATGCTTGTCATGTCTCGTTTTGTACTTGTCCTAACTCTTTTCCAACTGCTCTTGCACCACCTGATGTATCGACTGAATTTGTTCAATGAACTTCTCTGCCTGATCAAAATCATATTGCCCATCAACAACAATATCTTTACCAAAGATAAAATCTAAAGGTGACTTGGGAAAATAGCCAAAACATGCCTCAAATGGCGACGTTTGAGTCGAAGAGTGCTTAGCTTGATTGTACGCATGTTGAACGTAGTGTAAATGTTCATCCCAAAGCTTAGGATGCTTGCTGCAATAAGCACAAAGAAGATGTACCACTGTACGATTCAACACCTCTGTCTGACCATCTGTCTGCGGATGAAAAGTTGTGCTCTTCTTAAGCTTGGTTTCCATGAGTGCCCACAAACTCGACCAAAAACTTCCAACAAATCGAGAATCTTGATCAGAAATATTGGACTTGGGCAAACCAAAATGCACCCAAACATTTTGAAAGAACAACTGTGTCGTTTGTTCTGTTGTTACCTGCTTAGTACATGGCATCAAAATACACATCTTACTAAAACGATCAACCACGAAATAAATATAATCATGACCTCTTCTCGACATAGGTAAACCACCAACAAAATCCATGGAAATACTTTCCCAAGGTCGAGAAGGAACTGGAAGTGGAGTGTACAAACCCAACTTTCGATTACTAGGTTTACTTGTAGCACACAATG
>ML781951.1:245236-255758 GCA_009831015.1 Picea engelmannii | reverse complement strand
TGAAGGAATTTGCGAAGGAGTTTTACCATGCCCATTCGGAAGATGTTTCGAACTGGTAGAAGAAGAAGAAGAAGATGATGATGGAGGAGAGGGTGGTGGAGAAGCACCATTCCCTCCATCTCTGTTTGGAGTCTTGTCACCACTACCTTCCTTATGCATTGAAGGGTTGGAGCCTTCACCCTGCGACATTATGTTCCGTTCCATCATGACCTTCATCATATCTCTCAACTGTATGATATTCTGCCTGAAATCTTCCTCTTCAGCCAGAACACGTTCATGATCTTCTGCATGAGCCATGCTTGGTGACAGTCTCTCTACAAATTGCAGTGAATGAAACTACTTCCTCCTTGTCGGATAAGAACATGGATCCACAAGTTGACCTTCTCCTCTTGTGAGTTTCAACCTTGTGAGCATCAGAAACAAAACTTGCAAACAATCAAGTCTTCAAAACCAGTGCTCTGATACCAACTTGATCTAAAAATGAAGAAGACTTAAAAAACTTGAAAAATTATTGCAAGTGAATGTTATGTGTTTAAGGAAAAAGGATCAGTTTTCAACACATAAAATAAAGGATTACTTATGCAAATTATACATAGACAACAGCATAAACATTGAACAGAAACACATATGCACAACAATTGATAAAGCCGTTCACCCCTCTTATGGCCTACATCTCCTGGTCCAGCTTCCAATGGATCATTATTATTAATTTCTCATAAAGTGCTCAAAAATATGTCTTACAATGCTCAAACTGACAAACCGACTGCTCCAATGGCTTCCCAGTGTCCCAAAACCCCTGTCTGGGCTCTTTCGGCACCTCAATCGGTCGAAAAATGAAGAAGTTAGGCCTCCTGGAAGTCTCCCTCTTCAAGCTTGTTGTCTCTGGTTCTGCAATTCGCACCCTCCTTGAGTGAACCTGGCTCACACGCTCTTTTAAGCGCAAAAACCCAGCACCGGGCGCAACCGCGCCAATGGTGTAAACTGTAGAACGGTTAAGGACGCGCCAACCCCTAACCACCTTGGCACCTGGGCATATGGCCATGTGACCTCGCGATTGGATAAAAGGTGGTTTAACAGTTTGAAAACCGTGTAAACCGACTCCCGCGCTCCAACTCGGGGTCATATGTAATATATATAAAAGAACCGTGGGCCATATCAAAATCCGTGCGCAAATGTTATAACTGCGCCACATTTTAATATATGGTTACAAAGTTTGTTTTATTGTTATATATATCCACGCACAAACATATTATAACACGGTTATATGGTGTGGAATGAAACCACAGGTCGGGGCTAGGCCCCGGCCCGCCCCCCTTTCCGTTTAACACAACACTCAAACTTAAATAGAATTGTGTTGACATATATGACAAGGAACAATGGTCGGAATGTTGGTTAGCGAAGGTTCGTTGGAACGTTGCTCAGTGGGGGAGGTCCGAGGGTCGAACCCCGCAGACTCCCCATACCATTTTACATATAACCATATCAACCAGCCAACGAGTGACACGTGGCGCCAATAGATTGGGCCACGTGTCCTCACATCATTGGCCACCAATGATACGTGTCATCTCCCCATTTGACAACCAACAACCAATGAATGCGTGCCATGTCATCCACTTGAAACGTCATCGTACTGACGGTACGGCCCTGCCACGTCACTGTACGGACTATACGGACAGGTACAGTCAGCATCAAAATTTTTGCCTGTTTGGCTTGACGAACAGATCGCGATATCTTCTCCATATGGACTCCATTTGAGAAAGTAAATATACCACCAGAATCAAAAAGACGAGATGAACACAATGGCATTGTTTTCGTCGCATTCCGAGCACTTTGAAAATTGAGCAAAATTTGATCCCCTGATCAGTTTGTGTGGATGGTTTTTTTCCATTTCTTATTCTTTTTTTTTCTTCATATTTTATTTATTTTCTATTAAAATAAAGTAATAATCTAGAGATGATAAATCTAATATCTAAGGAAATAAACCTACATAATAAATATTTCAGCATATCATAAGATATGTTGGGAAGAACTTTTCTAGTGGAATATCCACAATGGTTTGTTTACATATCAAGAACAAACATTATCCATACTCAAAATCCATACAACATTGATCATCCATGCAATAGAATTCAATCTATAACCGTGCATACAAAACACATAACAATATAATCACACAGACTCTTCCACACATATGCACAAGGATTTAATTCCAGAAACCTGGAATATTTTATCCATTTATGTCAAGAATAAATATAATAGCTCGATGGCTACATATTAACTTACACCGAATTTTGGGTTGCCAGACCCAAGGCCATGGAAACCTCAACCATTACCTTATATCACTCTTTAGTTCTCCTCTCTTCTTCTTGTTTGAGCCACCTCTATTTTTTATCCAACCTCCTTCTTGCCTCATTCATGATGTATTTATTTATCTTCGAGAAACTATTCACCTTCACCTTCCAAATGTGATCCTGATGCCCTTTAATTTTCAAATTATGTCTTTTCATTTCAATGTTGATATTTTTCCTCTTATTTTGTAGTGCTTCACCACCTCTAGTGTGACCTTCTAGCTTACACTCAACAATGCACTCCTTCTTCGATATTTCCTTTGAACAACCTTCTACACATGCAGATAAATTTCCTCTTAAAAATTTATGTTTTCTCTTGTGCATTTATCGTTTATCAAATATATATTAGCATGTCCATTATACAACACTATCACAACCTGCAACCTTGTTACATTCTACATAAACACTATCACATTCTATAGTAACACTATCACATTCTACAGCCTGTCATGTTTTGCAACAACTAATTTTGGTTATGTAACAATCTTCATGCTAGAATCCTCATAATGAATTTAATGCTCCTACATCATATTGGATATGTAAGCCCCAAAATAAACTCCAAAATGCTACATCATATTGGATATGTAATCCCCAAAAGAAACTACAAAATTCTACAATCATTTGGAAATAAATTATGTGTGTTTTCCCTCTAATTAGAAATTAGCTAATTTGGAAAATTGGAAATAGATATCAAGTACTCATTGGAATAGACCCGTGGATTGGTTGTAAGGAAAACCATAAATTTCCATCTCATCTCATTCATGAGCTTCATAGAAATGGCCTATACACATTTAAAAAAACAGTCCATAGAAATTGGTCCACAGGGAAATAGAGGTGGCTTTTCTAAAGAGAAATTAGGCTAAGAGAAGATAATTCTAAAATATGGAATTCCTACATAAAATCCCTTTGAAATTATTTCGTGATTCTATTGGATCAAGAAGACCAACTAATTTGGTCACTAAACCTAACAGGAAACTACAAGCCAAATATTGGATATAAATTTCTTGCCCAAGAATATAGGGATGACCCATATATCTGGTGGGGGGAAATTTTATGGAAACTCAAATGTCCAACAAAAGAAAAAAATTGCTTGTGTCTCCTTTCAAACAATAAGGCTCTTAACTAGGATAGATTGCAAAAGATAAGTTTTGAAGGCCCGATAAGATTCTACCTTTGCAAGAAATATAATGAAACTAATTTTCATCTCATCTTTTTCTGTAATTATACTTTAGAAGTTTGGAAAGAAGAAAATAGAATTATAGAGATGACCAATGCTTGGAAAGGAAATAACATTGATGAATCTCTTCAATCATGGCTCTCCAATCCATCAACCTCCAACTATAAATCTCTTCCTCTCACTATTTTTTGGTAGATTTGGATAGCTAGGAACCAATTATTATTTGAAGATATATAAACTATTCCTCTAAAAAGTTTTTTGCAAATTATAAATATCCTATTTTCTTTTCTACAACATGTAGAGACATCCTTTCCAACAAGGACTCTACAATACCTTATAAATACAGACATGTTGTGGAAATATTTTGATGGTGCATCTCAGTGGGACACACCTCGATGGGGTGCGGGGGGAGTCCTTCACTTATCAAGTGATCACTATGTTTACTCAACATTCATAGTAAATGAAACCAAAAATTATTGTGAGCTAATGGCCCTTAAGTTAAATTTGTGCTTGGCCCTGGAAAAGGGAATTTCCCATCTCCACATTTATGGAGATTCCATGATGGTCATATAATGGATGAAAGGCGATTTCAACATTCAGAATTTCACTTTACTTCCATTATTACAAGAGATTCAAAGTATCCTATCAAGTTTCTCTTACATCTCCTTTGATCATGTATATAAGAATAAGAATGATAAAAAAAAAAAGGTTATCAAAAGATGGACTAGCAATGGACACTGGAGCATGGAAAATATTAGAAAAAACCAACCTCTCTCAACATAATATCTTCACAAATCCTGTATATAAATGATGTAATGTAATTATTTTATTTGCATATACATGTATATTGAGGACTTCAACTTCTTGCTAATCAGAGAGGATTACAAAGTGATGCTTATTTTTTTATTTTTGTAATTGTTTTAGCATGGGGAAGGACAAGAAATATCTTCAAAGAGATTCAAAGTATCCTATCAAGTTTCTCTTACATCTAATTGATCATGTATATAGGAATAAGAATGATAAAAAAAAAGGTTATCAAAAGATGGACTAGCAATGGACACTGGAGCATGGAAAATATTAGAAAAAACCAACCTCTCTCAACATAATATCTTCACAAATCCTGTATATAAATGATGTAATGTAATTATTTTATTTGCATATACATGTATATTGAGGACTTCAACTGCTTGCTAATCAGAGAGGATTACAAAGTGATGATTTTTTTTTTTTTTTGTAATTGTCAGAGCCATGATGCTTTTTATCATGGCTCTCCAATCCATCAACCTCCAACTATAAATCTCTTCCTCTCACTATTTTTTGGTGGATTTGGATAGCTAGGAACCAATTATTATTTGAAGATATATAAACTATTCCTCTAAAAAGTTCTTTGCAAAGTATAAATATCCTATTTTCTTTTCTACAACATGTAAAGACATCCTTTCCAGCAAGGACTCTGCAATACCTTATAAATACAGACATGTTGTGGGAATATTTTGATGGTGCATCTCAGTGGGACACACCTCGATGGGGTGCGGGGGGAGTCCTTCACTTATCAAGTGATCACTATGTTTACTCAACATTCATAATAAATGAAACCAAAAATTATTGTGAGCTAATGGCCCTTAAGTTAAATTTGTGCTTGGCCCTGGAAAAGGGAATTTCCCATCTCCACATTTATGGAGATTCCATGATGGTCATATAATGGATGAAAGGCGATTTCAACATTCAAAATTTCACTTTACATCCATTATTACAAGAGATTCAAAGTATCCTATCAAGTTTCTCTTACATCTCCTTTGATCATGTATATATGAATAAGAATGACAAAAAAAAAAGGGTTATCAAAAGATGGACTAGAAATGGACACTGGAGCATGGAAAATATTAGAAAAAACCAACCTCTCTCAACATAATATCTTCACAAATCCTGTATATAAATGATGTAATGTAATTATTTTATTTGCATATACATGTATATTGAGGACTTCAACTGCTTGCTAATCAGAGAGGATTACAAATTGATGCTTATTTTTTATTTTTGTAATTGTTTTAGCATGGGGAAGGACAAGGAATATATATTTTAGACTTCCTTTTATTGTAATTATATTCAGTGAGTTTTTTGGTCTCTTTAAATGATTCTTAGTGTAAAAACTCTCCTTTCTAGGCATATATCTAGCTAGAATGCCTTTGGCATATACTGTTGTAATTTTGTTATATTAAGTAATAAAATTACTATTTTTTTTCCTCGGGAAAAAAGAAGAAGTTATTTCATCCTTTTAATCTTATTACTTATATGTCCATTTAGATACTCTACTTTCTCATCATTTCCCAATGATAACAAATCTGTGGATAAAATTTGTGAATCCATTGTTGTATATTGGTGGGTTCTCCTTGCCATGATGTCCAACATCGTTTTTTTTTCATTATTTACTCTTTCATATATAATTTATTTGGATTAAAATGTATAACTGAATTTTTAGCAAAGTCCCTTGATGGAATCACCACAATACATATAAGTCTCAAATATACAAAACTTTGAATCATGTTTTAGAAAGATGAATTTAACACAAAGAATTCATTTGACAACTTAATAAGGTGTTCGAGTTTATTTCCCTAAGTCTAATCTCCTTTCATGGGTTATGACATTGGTCACTTTAATAATGATTTTGCAGACACATTAGTTGAAATATTTTGTTATCGGGTTTCTAATCCATTGACAATATGACCATAGTTTCATTTTGAAAATACGAAACAAATAGTAAGGAACATCATAAATCTTATAACAACAAAGTTGTAGATCTTGACAAGACATTTCCAACATTATAAAGAGTGCACAAAATGGAGTTTGGTATCAAATATTATGGTTAAATCACTAAAATATATGTATCATAAGTAGCAAGACTTCCAAAGATGAAATTCACACTTCACAATAATTTCAAAGATGCATATTTTAAACTTCAAAACTATGCAGGTTGCATGTCACAAGATTTTCATCGATGCATATCACATGTCAAAACATTGTCAAAGATGCATATCAAAAATTTCAAAACTATGCATGTTGCATATTCCAAAAACTTCTTGTTGCATCACACCAAAATGTTTTATCACAAGTTTCAAAAACTTGTTTTTGTAACTTCTCAAAACTTTTTGTTGCATCACACCAAAAATTCTTATCAAAGTTTCAAAAACTTATTTTTGTAACTTCCCAAAACTTCTTGTTAGAATTTCTGAAAATTTATTTTTGCACCTTTCAAAAACTTATTGTCACACCTTCCAAAATTTCTTGTCGCACATTCTAAAAACTTGTTGTTACACTTTCTGAAAAATTATTGTCGCACCTTCCGAAAAATTCTTATTTCACCTTCTAAAAACTTGTTGCACCTTCCAAAAATTTCTCGTCACACTTTCCAAAAAAATCTTGTTGTGTCTTTTGAAAAATGATTTTCTCACCTTTTGGAAATATGCATAATTCTCACAAGTTTTAAAAAATGATTATTTAATGAATGTGTGAATACTTTGTGAACTTTAGAAATATGCAAAGTCTTGAGACTTGCAAAGGTGAAAACTAAGATTTTGTTATAGTTGCAAAAAAAAAGGCATAGGACATGAAAAGATGTAGATAATCAATTTGAAAGGTCTAATCTCAAGAATGCTTCAGTGTGTTTGAAAAATTAGAATTCCTTACAAGAGGATCACCTCACACAAGCAAAATTTTAAAATATTAACAGATAGCTCATGCAAGCATAACTAATTGGCTAAGTATGAAAACCATAGAGTATTGAAACCCTTCCATCACAAGAAAAAATTAAAGTTCACTCACCATACAGAGTACAAGTAGACCAAAGTTTAAGGTGTTGAGAAGAAGCATGGACAATACTTCCAATGAACAAACTTTATAAACCTATAACTTTCACATCCAACCTCCAATTGCATTTTTTTTAATTTACAATTTGTAGAGGAAATGACATGATTTCCAATAAATGTTCACACACTTAGCTTCAAGTCCAACTTTTTATCTTTAATAACATGTGATGTTCTAACAAACTTTCTACTAGGGGAACCTTGACAGCTTGTTTCCATCCTTGTAGACCTCAAAATGTCCAAATGTCAACTTGGCCAATACCCAAAATTATGTGTAATAGAATTTTTTAAAATAAAATTCCAAGTCCCATTCAAAATTAGGTTCTACCCAAATGGTGTTTTGTCATCTCATCTTGCATATTTGTTGCATAGGATTTCAAGATGCTAGCTGAAACTAGAAGGATCCATGAAAAATAAGATTGAACACCAAAATTATATGACCCTACAACTTCCCACAAAATCCCAAATAAAACTACTCTTATATCAATATTCTCTATAAATTGTCGTGGATATTCAACTAGAATAGTTTTTCACAACAATGCTTATAATATTCTACAAAATTTTATATGCAGTGTTTTATTTTAGATCACTTATTTTTAATAATACAAATTTGACATGGAAATTAATGGATGCTAAAATTTAAATCAAAGAGACAGTAAGTAACACACCATCCAAACAATGAAAACAAGATGTACCCTAGGAAAACCAAATATGGGAAAAACCTAGCTAGAAGGTGAGGCATATGTTCTATTCTTTTCTTCTTGGATATGCAATGTAGATACAAACAAAAGGACACTCACTATGGATATGCCATGGACACTCCGACTAATATGGTTTCTACATGATCTTATACTTCCTCTATTTTTCTTCAATATCCCACTCTTAATGCTCTTCTCTCCTATAGAATAATATTCAATGCAATAGGAATGGAACCCTTTTCTTTCCTAGTAGTCTAGTATTTAACATAGCCTGATCATCATCTAGATTTAGGGTTAGGGATTTTGCATGCCTAAACCCCCAATTAATGTTAGGGTTTTAGACTTTCTAGAATCTTCTTGAAAGTCCACATGTGAATAGCTCCAAACACATGAGTAATGGAAGCTAACATGGTATCCACTCAGTAACATGGTGGTCAACGAGATAGGTCAGCTTGCAAGAGGCATAAATTTCACATACAAACTTCAATTGAGGTGATATTTGTGTTTTTTTAAATCTCTTGAACCGTAGAACAATTTTGAAAGGCTAATGGCTACACTCATAAATGTTTGACCCAAAAAAAGGCCATTTAAGGCCTCAAATGGGCTCCAAAAGGTTTTGGATCCCAAATATCCAAATCAGGACCTACCCTTAAAATGGGCCCTACGAGCCAACATCTCCAATTTTTTCACCTAAAAAGCACCAAAATAGATGAAAAATTATATAATGATCCATTTTGGGTTACACACAGGAAATATAAATATAATCATGCACACATAAATGAAAGGCTATATCTAACATGGAAACTGAAATTCAAGAAAACCATGCAAAAATGTCTTCATTATCCATGGCCAATCCAACCAAGATTTTCCACCAAAGTCACTTTACAATGTGATACACTAAGCCTATAAATAAGCTTCATTACATGGAGTGAAATGTGATAATATAATGTGTCTTAGTAAACCATGTGGAAAAAACCATGTATTGTAACCCTTGACCAAGTCAAGGTTAATTCATAACAATCCCACTCCAAGTGTTAACAACTTGTTACAAGTGATCAAACACATTAGGGTATGCATGTCAATTGGTATTGCAACAATATTCCCTTTACATAGGTAAAAAATGTATCTTCAAACTCATAAAAAATAACTCCATCTTGAAGGCATGACCCTCATGCATTTTCTTCGAGACTCCATGTATCACTTAATCATGACACAACTCTTACATGAACTAAGTAATGATTACATTCAAGAAACTTAGTTTAGCAATTGACAATCATATCACATGTGATCTTTCTATAAGGTATAAATGCCAAGTTTCTGTAGTTGACACACAACTATATGAATTTGTCTTATCATTCAAAGGTCATGTCACTATACATCTACCATTCTCATTCTTATCATGTTCCTCGAAACCATTTTTTTTTCTTTACATGCTTCTCAATATCCCAAATGCAAGAGAAACAATTCCATTTGATAGAGCTCATTAGGACAAACCCTAGGACGTAGGACATAATTCAAAATCCCACCAAATGGAAAGGTTCTCTTATCCTAATACCATCATGCAAAAATTATCCAACAATGACTTTGTTATTGGCCATGCGAATCCATCCTCAATTACTTCTAAGAACTCCACTTTTGCAACATTGATATCAACATAAAACACCTAGGTCACTCTCGTTAGAGAGTCCAAGGCTATCGGTCTTTGATACCATGTTAAATTTCACACATGAAAGAGAGAGAGATAAACAAAAGCATGCACACATAGATAAAAAACTAGACTTGATGTAGAAACCCAAGCTCTGCAAATCAACACAAAAATTTCTTCATTAACCTTGGCCAATCTTGCCAAGATCGAGGTATAAAGGCACTCTACAATGGGATGCACTAAGCCTTTAAATAAACTTCATTACATTGAATGCAATATGATAGTACTACATGCCATATTAAACCCAATTATATAACCTTTAACTAAGTCAAAGTCACTCTAAAGTGTGAAATATTTCAAGTTGTAAAATTGTGGAAGGCTCATGTAATTGGTTATAATTACTTTGATTATTTTTCCTTTTATTTGATCTTTCTACAAGTATCTTTGTTCAATCTTTCCACTCACACAAGTTGTTTTCTATATTTTTTCTATGTGAAAATTTAGAATAATAGAATACACTCTTAAGTTTAAGAAATCCCTTCTATACTTTGGTCCTCAATATTTTAAGTTTTAACTTCTCCCTATTTAGGAATGTTTTCCAAATAAATTAAAATTCGATATTAAACTTTCTAAAATAATGTATATTAATATAATATCAAATACAAATTATGTTACATTAATATAAAATTAAATACAAATTATGTTATGAGGAGAAAATCATTAAATTAGGTAAACTACAAATATATATATATATATATATATATATATATATATATATATATATATATATATAT
>ML781951.1:220327-237588 GCA_009831015.1 Picea engelmannii | reverse complement strand
TGCATGGTGTATTGTGGTGTATTGGTGTAACTCTTATACCATTTTTCATTTCTCATTGGATATAATTGAATGGTTTAATTATAAGTTGAAAAAGGTTTTAAATTGTACTTGATACTAATTCACCCCCCTCTTAGTATCAACATGCTATATACACTACCTAATCATTTCCTTATACAGATAGAATTCAATATTGTTGTCTATATTTCATCCCTTGTGCGTCATGTACCACAAGTTTTGATACTTTGTGGCCAAGCACGACTTGTCTCTCATACTCAGAAACTGTGCATCCTCTGGTTCTTTCCATGTTGTTAACACGATCAGAAGTAATAACCAAGAATAGTGGAATTACATTCCTTTATCTTGTGCTTTCGTGCAGTCTATTAGGAACTGGTTGAGTAAAAATGACACCCAACTCATTGTTACCCCTTCTACACATTTCTTGGTTGCAGTTGACATGCCTACATGAACTTGGTATTTCCTACACTTTCTCTGCAATTTGAACGCCAATGCTTGTGTCACAAATCGTATCGTTGGGTCACATATACTTGGCACATCCAAACTGCAGAAACCTCTAACTGTGTGGAATTTCTCCTTCATGGTCTTTGATATAGCCTTATCATTCTTTCTGTCCGTGAACAATAATGTAGGATCTTCCCCTGTGACGGTAATCCCACAATTCGTGCAATTAGATCTGTGTCTATATAAATCGCTCTGTTTAACCAAAAGTAGTCATCGTGAACACAGGTTAATAACATATTTACACATGCATTAATCTCCTGGCTCTTGCCAAAGTGTGGGATGTCAAATATATTCAATAGGCCAGCTCGCTCCAATCCTATGGCCCATACCTTCGGCTAAATTATGGGAAGGTTCATCTCTACATCGATTTTCAGCTCCAAGTAGGTGTTCGACACAAATTTGGGGAAATTCGTTGTATATGTGATGTCGTGGTTTGTGTATTTCAGCTACGACACCTCTCCTAGCATATCGTCATCAATTATTACCCCAAATGGTATTTTTGGCATCACCAATTCATACTTGGCATACTTATTTAACTTAACTGGTTTGGAATCATCCCTCCTCAGTGGAATGTAGTTGCTTGGAAACCTCGACCTCGACAAGGATGCTCCAAGAGTATCCTCAACTTATGGTAGTATTGTTTTTTCTCTAGTTCATGCTTTCTTTTGTTCCAATGTTGTTTCCTTTGGTAGTGCCATATCTGCAATATTGTTACATGTGACAACTACTTGGACTTTGTGGTGTTTCTCAGGGCTCTACAACACTTCTCTCAGCTCTCTGTATTTGTTGCAAACTCCAAATAACCATAGCATTGGCCCGTCGACCCTTCAACAGATTTTGTGCCCCTTTGACATATGTCCATTTACCTTCGTGCCTAAATTAATAGTCTAATCCACTAGTGTTGTGAAATCAATATGTTCTTTAACGTTGCATTAATTCCAAATCCTTCGTTGGATTTTTTCCTTGATCTGCCAGTATATCATGGTATCCATTGACTCTTTCCATTTATGAATACGCATCTCCATGATGTCTCTTCATTACTTATTTTTAACCTTCATTTCCACTCTTTAATTCCTTTAACTGTCTTTCTGTTTCTTCTTATATGCATTTTTCTGGCTTATTTGTTCGTTCGTTCACTGCACAATATTTTCTTCTGTGTGCAATTCACTTCCTCTGCGCGATCCTTTAGTAGTTCATAACTCACTTCTCCTTTGCACTTACTCTTGTTGTATATGTATCTTGCTTCCTCTTCGTTCTCATCCATGACATTCTCTTGTTTATTTATTTCTTTGAACTATATTAACTTCTTGACCCTTGACTATCACTTCAACTTTTTGTTTCTTGCCTTCACTTACTTTATTACTTTTTCCACCTTTTCTTTTATTTTTATTTTTGTTTCTTTTTCTTACTATAATACACTATTGTGGTACATAGGTTCCTACGCAGGTCATACTAGTGCGCGAACAATCAATCGTCCCTATAAGGTTTCATCTGACTCCCATTCACTAGTCCCCCCAATACTTCACCATTCAACATTTCTAGTTGCACAACATCTGCTTCTATCACATACTTGATCACATATGGACCTAACCAATGCATCCTAAACTTCCCTAGGTGCTACATGAACTTGCTTTCGTATAGAAACACTAATTCTCCCACTTGAAACTTTTTCTATTTAATATACCTATCATGCCATACTTTTTCTCTTTCCTTTTGTACTTGTTGATGGAATCCTGCGACAAATCGGTCTTCCTTGAGCTATAACAATTGTGACAATATTCCCTCTACTGCACTAGAGTTTGAAAGATAAAAAATCGTTGCAACATGCAAACTTGGCACAATAAATTACATTGGCATTACTGCTTCTTTCCCATAGACCAACCTAAAAGGTGTCTATCATGTCAACTTTTTTTTTTGTAGTCCCATATGCTCATAATACTGCAGGGATACTCAAGTCCCAATCATCCCTTCCTACGTTGCATATATTTGTTAGAGAATTCTCTAAAATTTTATTGAAGGCTTCTACTGTCCCATTTTCCTAAGGGTGATACAGTGTGCTCCTCTTATGGTGAATTTGAAACTCCTCAGCCAATGTTGCGATCGTCTTATTCAGGAAGTGTGTCCCTTGATCACTCAGTAAAATGAGTGGGCAACCAAATCTTGTAACGACATTCTCAAACAAAAATCATGCAACATTTTCTATGCTGCAATCTGTGATCGGTGTTTCTTCTACCCATATGGTCAAATATTATGTCGCAGTGATTATATACCTAGCTCTTGATCTCCTGGTTGGTGGATTGATCGTTCTAACAAAGTATATTTCACATTTATCAAAATCTTGCATGTAACCTATAGATGCAAGGGCATCTCATCCCTTCTGGATGGATTTCCAACCCTTTGACAAACATCACATGTCTGACAATATTCTTTAGCATCCTTGTGAAGTGTGGGCCACTAGAGCCCACACAAAATATTTTGCGTTGTCTCTTTACCTACATAGTGTCCTCCTGCAATACCTTTGTGTCCTTCTGATAGTATCATTGGCCTTTCATTATCTAACACACATCATCTTAATATTCCATGTGCACCTAAATTATATAACTTTCTTGAGATTAGATGATATTTCGCTGCCTTAACTACTGTACATTTCTTTTGTGCAACTGTCATGTCCGATGGATCCATTCTTGTACTTAAGAATTACACAATGTCCATGAAGTATTCGCCCACCATTTGAAATTCAAATAAATTCCCATCTGGTAAAATATCATCTAGATTCCTTGCATATTCTCTTGATAGAATGCACGATAAGTGATCTGGTCCTGCATTCAATTTTCCTGGCTTAACGATGACTTCAAAGTCAAATTATTTAAACAAAAGTAACCATCTGAAAATTCTCCCCCCCAACACTGGCTTGTTCACTAAGTATATTAATGTATAAATGATGTAGGAGCATCGCCAACACATCAAGCGAGCCAACGCAGAAGCAGAGGACAACTGGACAAGCCAACACAAATTTTGAAAACACTTTGGAATTGTTGCGCAAATCTTAAATGAACCATTAAGATGAGGCGCACTTGTATATTGTAAATGGACCTTGAGCGGATAGCTCTCGTCCTTAGTAGGTAGACGACATTTAAAATAGTTAATGTAAAGTAGATAGAATTTAATTCTAGACTAAACAGTTGTAGAGCGCAAGAGGGAAACGGGATATAGACACCCTCATTGTGCATTGTAACATTATTCAGAAGTATTTGGAGCAAGAAGAAGCAGAGAGTTGTGTAAAAACACCCATGTACAGACATTTGAATTAATAGAAATCTTTGATTCAAATTCATGGTTTGTGTTGTTCTCTGTGTATTGGTGCTGAATGATAGGCTCATGAACGTTTTCTTTTTGTTATACATTTGCTTTTATATGTTGTGTATGTGATTTCATGTATGAATTGAAGTCTAAGAGGGAGATGGAATGAGTTTCAATTGTTTCTCTATTTGAGCCAGAGAATTCCTTCAAGGAGTGCAGTTGAAGTGTCCACAAGGAGTGCGTTGACAGAGGGTTCAGATAGAGATAGTTTTTGTTCTCATTCATCCAGAAGTGCAGTTGGGCACAGGAGCCGTGCAAGGACTGCGTAGGCTGGGTAAAAGTCTCAGGGTTGCGAACTTGAGTGAAGCATTTGACAGACATCTTTTGCAGGTGTGCGTAGAGTCAAGTGACTTCAACACTTCGATGTTGTTGAAGGTTTTCCGCAAGGAGTGCGTGCAAGAGTTTTCTTGAAGGACTTGAGGTCATGGGGAAAATCTCAGGAGGGATAGGACCTTTGAATTTGTTGAAGGAAAACGTAGAAAAGTTGTGCCTTGAAGGTTGGCAAGAAGCGTCGCAAGTTTGCACGTAGGTGGATAAGTTCTTTGGAAGAACACTTAGTCATTTCATGGATTGCATAAGGAAGAACGGACGATTGATATCTTCCAGGGAATATCAACAAATAACCATGACCCATTGGATTTCACAGGGGTGCAGGGGGATACTGCAGATATTCCCATAGTGTTTAAAGCTTAGAAGGGGCAGAGCCATTGATCCAAGCCAGCCAGGGGCATTGGATTATTCGCGAAATCGCCTATCGGGATTTCGTAAGAAAGGAATCGAAGATTTGGTAACGGGAGTCGCGAAATCGCGATACACGATATCCTGACGACTACAAGTACAGTGTGGGGCCACAAGAGTTGGTGGTGGACAGGTAGCACACTGTATCGGGGTTCGGGAAAAGTAAAGTCCAAAAACATTGGACATCAGGATTTGCGATCCCGCGAAGTCCGAAATCTCGAAGAGGTGATGGGACCATTGAAAATTCAAAGCCACGAGCTCATCGGAGTTTCAGCATATCGAGACTCGGGACTCAGAGAACCGAGTTGCTCGACATCGCGAGTGTCGATATCCTGATAGAGAAAGTCCTGACAAAGGAATGGAAGGGTCAACGTTGACTCATATCGGGTCTCGGAGATTCAAGAGTCCTACGCTCGATCACTGACCTTGCAAGGTTGTGAAGTCTGATTCCCCAATAAGTAAAGAGAGGGGGAGTCATGCAAAGAGATCCGTGCGTGCAGATTTCCTGATAGGGAAATAGAAGGACCGGTTAGGGTTCTTCGGGCCGAGGAAAGAGAAGATCCTGTGAGCAGGCATGCCTGCGGGTGCGACACTGCATCAGTTTGGTATCAGAGCTTCAAATTCTTGTCTGTATATTTCAAGCAAGGAAGGCATAAGAGGTAAGGAGTACTCTGATACACAACGTCAAGTGGTATCAGAGCTAAGACAGATTGTTCTTTGCTTTCTGTAGTAGAGAAGAGGAGACTTCGCCATGATTCCAAGGAGAGATAGGCAGTCACCTGATCCAGAGGATAGGGAAGTGCAGAGAAGAAGAGGCAGGCAGATAACTGATCCAGCCATAGAGAGACAGATGAGAGACCTCCGAGCGAGACTCCAGGACATGGAGACAACGCAAAGACGCATAGCTAGTGCAAAGGATCTGAGTGATTCTGATAGTGAAATAGAGGTTGAACAAGAGGAGGAAGTTATAGCCAGAGATGCATCAAATGAGAATTTAATCAAAGCTATTACCAGGATGGGTGCAAGAGCAAAGATGGACATTCCAATTTACAAGGGAAACTTGGATGCAGAGGAGCTACTAGATTGGATTAGAGATTTGGATACTTACTTCGACTACAAAGATGTCGAAGAGGACAAGAAAGTCAAGCATGCTGTTACACGCTTAAAAGGACATGAAACACTGTGGTGGGATGAACTACAAGATGACAGGCATTGCAAGGGCAAGTAGAAGATCAAGAGCTGGGATAGGATGATCGCGAAGATGAAGGCGAAATTCATCCCCAGGGATTATCAAATTACTCTGTTAAGGAGAATGCAGAACCTGAGACAGAAGCTTATGACAGTGAAAGAATACACTGAGGAATTCTATCGACTGAACATTAGGGCAGGTCATCGGGAGAGCGATGATGAAAAAGTTTCCAGATACATGAATGGCCTGAGATATGATATCCAGGATGAGATGAGCATGGTAACCATCCGAACGGTGGAAGATTCTTATCATATGGCTCTGAAAGCTGAAGAGAAGCTGAGCCAAGAATAGAGTCAGAGGGGCCGAGGCAGAAGTCATCCCAGAGGCAAAGCAGTTGCCCAGGACAAATACTAGAAGCCCAAGGAGGAATGGAAGAAACCTCAGACTCGTGCAGAGAGAGGTGGAACCTCACAGCGGGGGTCATATGTTGAACAGAGAAGGAAGCATAATGAACAAAGAGGAGATTATGCTGACAACAACACTTGTCCTCATACTAGAGGCAGAGGAAGAGGAAGAGGTGGAGTAATCACATGCTTCACATGCGGAAAGAATGGGCACAAGTCTTACGAGTGTCCATAGAAAAAGGACATTGGAGAAGCTCACATCACCGAAGCACAGAGGCAGGATGTTGAGGCTGAAGACGCTGAAGGCAGAAGATCGCTCATGATACGAAAAGTCCTTTTGACACCTGAGAAGGAGGTGGAAAGTTCAGTCCAAAGGACCAGACTCTTTAGGACTGCTTGCAAGACCAAGGACAGGGTATGCAAGGTCATTGTAGACAGTGGTAGCACGGATAATCTCGTATCTATGGAGATGGTAGAGAAGTTGGAGCTGGAGACGACTGATCATCCAAGCCCATACAGAGTTTCGTGGCTACAGAAAGGACACCAGGTAACTGTTACTAAACAATGCTTGGTTGAATTCAAGATAGGTGGATATAATGATAAGATCTTATGTGATGTTATTCCCATGGATGTTTGTCATCTATTGCTGGGTAGACCATGGCAATATGACAGAAATGTGATTCATGATGGGAGAATGAACACATACACCCTAAAGAAAAATGGGAGGACACACATGTTGCTTCCGATAAAGGATAAGGAGGTGAAGCCGGAAGTAAGCAACACAATACATCTCATGAGTGGAAAGGAACTTCTTACTGAGGTTAAGAAGAAGGAGGATCCATAATTCTTTGTGGTCAGGAAGCTGCAGATTGTTCTGACTAGTACAAGAGTGGATGATTTACTGGATGAAGTTTAGGAACTGTTGGAAGAGTTCGTTGACATTATAGTGGACGAACTACCTCATTCGTTGCCACCGGTCAGGAGTGTGAGTCATCATATTGATCTCATACCAGGATCCAGTTTTCCAAATAAAGCCACGTACAGATTGACGCCGCAAGAGAAGGAGGAGGTTAAAAGGCAAGTCCAGGAGTTGTTGGAAAAAGGGTTAGTCAGGGAAAGCTTGAGTCTGTGTGTTGTTCCAACAGTACTCAGTCCGAAGAAAGACGGAGGCTGGAGGATGTGTACCGACTCAAGGGTGATCAATAAGATAACCATCAATTACAGGTTTACATTGCCAAGAATGGATGATCTGATGGATTGCTTGAGCGGAGTAAGGTACTTTTCAAAGATTGATTTGAAAAGTGGATATCACCAGATTCGCATGAGAGAAGGCGATGAATGGAAGACAACATTCAAAACAACCGAGGGTTTGTATGAATGGCTTGTTATGTCGTTTGGCTTAACAAATGCACCAAGTACCTTTATGAGGTTGATGAATGAAGTCCTGAGGGAGTTCATCGGGAAATTTGTCATCGTATACTTGGATGACATACTGGTTTATAGTAAATCAGTGGCAGAGCACTTGAAGCATTTGGCTACAGTGATGTAGAAACTACAACAGGAGAAGCAGTTGATTAATATGAAGAAGTCCTCATTCATGAAGACAAAACTCATTTATTTGGGATTTTTTATTTCAGCAAATGAGTTGAGGATGGATCCGGATAAGGTGGAAGTGATCAAGAATTGGCCATCACCGAGGAATGTATTCGAGGTGAGAAGTTTTCATCGTTTGGCTAGTTTCTACCGAAAATTCATCAGGAATTTCAGTGGAATTAGAATAGCGATGATGGATACAGTGAAGAAGAGACATAAGTATTTTCACTGGACAGAAGAAGATGAAAAGAGTTTCAATTTGTTGAAAAGGAATATCACGGAACAACTGGTTTTGGTGTTGCTGAATTTCCAGAAAACATTTCAGGTGAAATGCGATGCAAGCAGATTTGCAATCGGGGCAGTCTTGAGTCAAGAAGACAGGCCGATAGCATATTTCAGAGAGAAGTTGAATGAAGCGAAATTGAAATACTCCACGTATGATAAGGAGTTTTATGCTATCATACAGGCATTAAAGAAATGGAGGCATTACCTGATACCCAAAGAATTTGTATTGTACAGTGACAATCATGCACTGCAGTTTGTGACTCAACATGAGAACTTGAATCAGAAACATGTAAAATGGGTTGAGTATATGCATAATTTCACATTTGTGATTAAACATATTTTTGGTACTGCTAACAATGTTGTTGATGCTTTGAGCAGGAAGTGTTTGTTTTTGCAGGAGTTCAGAGTCTGCACTTTAGGTTTTGATGATCTCAGGAATATGTACATAGATGATCTAGATTTTCAGGAAGCGTATGAAGCAGCTGAGAATCTAGTTCTCAGAGACAGAAGCCCGTGGATAGTATACATGATCAAGGAAGGATTTCTATTCAGAGAAAATCAACTGTGTATTCCGAAATGCTCCATGAGGGAGAATCTGTTGAAGGAGAAACATAGTGGTGGATTGGCAGGACATTTCGGTCATGACAAAACATTCGCGAAATTGAATGAGTCATATTTTTGGCTGGGAATGCGAGTGGATGTCAAAATATTTGTAGACAGATGCAGAATTTGCCAGCATTCGAAGGGAAGAAAGAAGAATGCGGGTTTTTATCAACCGTTGCCCATACCAGAAAGGTCGTGGGATGCGATAAGCATGGATTTTGTATTCAGGTTGCCAAGGACACAAAGAGGTGTTGATTCAATCTTTGTGGTAGTGGATAGGTTTTCCAAGATGGCACACTTCATCCCATGTCAGAAGACCAGTGATGCAACTCACATTGCAAATCTGTTCTTCAAAGAGGTCATTCGACTTCATGGGTTGCCGAAAAGTCCATTCTTGTACTTAATAATTGCACAATGTCCATGAAGTATTTGCCCACCATTTGAAATTCAAATAAATGCCCATCTGGTAAAATATCATCTAGATTCCTTGCATATTCTCTTGATAGAATACACGATAAGTGATCTGGTCCTGCATTAAATTTTCCTGGCTTAACGATGACTTCAAAGTCAAATTCTTTATACAAAAGTAACCATCTGCAAATTCTCCCCCCCAACATGGGCTTGTTCACTAAGTATATTAGTGTATAATTGATGCAGGAGCATCACCAACACATCAAGCGAGCCAGCGTGGAAGAGGAGGACAGCGGGACAAGCCAGCACAAATTTTGAAAACACTTTGGAATTGTCGCGCAAATCTTAAATGAGCCATTAAGATGAGGCGCACTTGTATATTGTAAATGGACCTTGAGCGGATAGCTCTCGTCCTTAGTAGGTAGACGAAATTTAAAATAGTTAATGTAAAGTAGATAGAATTTAATTCTAGACTAGACAGTTGTAGAGTGCAAGAGGGAAACGAGATATAGACACCCTCATTGTGCATTGTAACATTATTCAGAAGCATTTGGAGCAAGAAGAAGCAGAGAGCTGTGTAAAAAAACCCATGTACAGACATTTGAATTAATAGAAAGCTTTGATTCAAATTCATGGTTTGTGTTGTTCTCTATGTATTGGTGCTGAATGATAGGCTCATGAACGTTTGCTTCCTGTTATACATTTTCTTTTATATGTTGTGTATGTGATTTCATGTATGAATTGAAGTCTGAGAGGGAGATGGAATGAGTTTCAATTGTTTCTCTATTTGAGCCAGAGAATTCCTTCAAGGAGTGCAGTTGAAGTGTCCGCAAGGAGTGCGTTGACAGAGGGTTCAGATAGAGATAGTTTTTGTTCTCATTCATCCAGAAGTGCAGTTGGGCACAGGAGCCATGCAAGGAGTCTCAGGGTTGCGAACCTGAGTGAAGAATTTGACAGACTGTTGCTGCAGGTGTGCGCAGAGTCAAGTGACTTCAACACTTCAACGTTGTTGAATGTTTGCTGCAAGGAGTACGTGCAAGAGTTTTCTTGAAGGAATTGAGGTCATGGGGAAAATCTCAGGAGGGATAGGACCTTCGAATATGTTGAAGGACGGCGTAGAAAAGTTGTGCCTTGAAGGTTGGCAAGAAGCGTCGCAAGTTTGCACGCAGGTGGATAAGTTCTGTGGAAGAACACTTAGTCATTTCGTGGATTGCATAAGGAAGAACGGATGGTCAATATCTTCCAGGGAAAATCATGAATCACTGTGAGCCTTTGGATTTCGCGGGGGTGCAGGGGGATACTGCAGATATTCCCATAGTGTTTAAAGCTCAGAAGGGGTAGATCCATTGATCCAATCCAAACAGGGGCATAGGATTATTCGCGAAATTGCCTATCGGGATTTCGTAAGAAAGGAATTGGAGATTTGGTAACGGGAGTCGCGAAATCGCGATACGCGATATCCCGACGGCTACAAGTACAATGTGGGGCCACAGGAGTTGGTGGTGGATAGGTAGAACACTGTATCGGGGTTCAGGAAAACTAAAGTCCCGAAACATTGGACATCAGGATTCGTGATCCCGCGAAGTCCGAAATCCCGACGAGGTGACGGGACCGTTGAAAATTCAAAGCCGTGAGATCATCGGAGTTTCGACAAATCAGGACTCGGGAGTCAGAGAACCGAGTTGCTCGACACCACGAGTGCTGAGATCCCGATAGAGAAATTCCTGAACAAGGAACGGAAGGGTCAACGTTGACTCATATCGGGTCTCGGAGATTCGAGAGTCCTACGCTCGATCACTGACCTTGCAAGGTTGTGAAGTCCGATTCCCCAATAAGTAAAGAGAGGGGGATTTGCACAAAGAGATCTGTGGGTGCATATTTCCCGATAGGGAAATAGAAGGACCGGTTAGTGTTCTTTGGGCTGAGGAAAGAGAAGATCCTGTGAGCAGGCGTGCCTGTGGGTGCGACACTGCGTCAATAATGGTATGTATACATATTGAAATGAGAACCCAACAAATAGTGTCTAAACTTATACAATGCATAAACCATTTCCATCCCCTCTCGTTCTGTCGTAATGTAGTTCTTTTGTATTGTTGACAACTTCCTTCTTGCAAATGCAATTGGGTGGTCTAACTCTCCTTCTCCTGGCTGAGATAATATTGTTCCTAAATCTATGGACGATGCATCCACATGAAATTGAAATTCCTTCTTCCAATCTAGGAATATCAAAATTGGCATAGTGACTAACTTCTTCTTCAATGTGTCCAAAGCTTTTTGGCAGTCCTCATTCCAATGGAATTTAGCTTATTTCTTCAACAACTTCTCCATGGGTGTTGCAATCTATGCATAAAATTTAATGAACTTCCTATAGTATCATGTATGGTCCAATGTTTCTCTTAATTGTCATACTGATTTAGGTGGTGTTAAGTCCATAATCACTACAATCTTGGTAGGATCCACTAGTAATATTTTCTTACATACCACATGGCCCAACAAAATTCCAAAAGGTGCATAGAAAATACATTTTTTTAAATTCAATGAAGTACGACATTGTCTACACCTATCAAACATTAATATCAATACTTCTATATGATATTTTAATAGACTAAACACAGTTCAATCATCTAAATAAACTTCAAGGAACTTATAAATAAATTCCTTAAATCTCGTGACAACTACTCTCGAGAAAATTGCAGGTGCATTCTTCAACCAAAACGACATCGTTGTGTATTGGTAGCTTCCTCACTTTGTCGCAAACGTAGTCTTAAATATTTCTTCCTACACAATATTTATCTGGTGATATCCTGAGAATACATCTGTGAAAGAGTAGGTCTCCTGCCCCCCTACATTCTCTAGCACTTAATCTTAAAAGGTGTCGAAAATAGATCGTATAGACATGCATTGTTTATCTTTCTTAGGTATTCAAAAATTATGATTCCCCCTTTTTTCTTATCCTGTATTACCATTGGACTTATCCATTCTGATTTTACTACTAGTTGAATGATTTTTGCTTCTAACATTCAGTTTATCTCTGCCTTTACCTTCTCTTTATACTTCGGGTTCAGTATGTAGGGTCTTTGTCTTACTGTCTTAGCATTTTTTTTCAAAGGGATCTTCATTTCTTCTAACTCACCAGTTATCCCTTTCATTTATGAAAACATGGTTAGGAATAGATCCTGATACTATCGCAGTAAGTATGTAATTTTTTCCACGGTTTCATCATTCCAATAGTTTCCTATCTACACAAACTTTGGATTCTTTTTTGTCTCAAATTCACCTTACACATCCTTAATGGTTGTTCATACGCAATAGATCTAAGATCTAGACCTTCTACTGCACGTTCCCCCTTAGTTTCAACTATTTCTATATTTCTTGGATCTTCCTCATCCTAATCATCTTTAGCAGCATTATAACATTCCAATATTTCATGAATTGTCATACAAACTCTATACACACTACACATAGGTACGAAATCCATCGACCCTTCTATTAAAAATCTATTATTTCTAATGGTCTGTAAAGATGCATCTACTAATGATGATTCATTTTCAAAAGTAAATGTTATCTTAAACCTTTGAGTTAGCTCATCACAGTTTGTTTTTTCTCTGTTCATTTCTAGTTCTAGGTACTAGTTCTTGGGGATCGTATCCAATGTATGTATGAACCTATGCATCCATTCTTTCTTCGGTATCGAACTCCATATCTTTCTGCATTGCACAATATGATATATCAGGTCACTTACTCCTGCATATTTCTACGCAATATACTCAACCTCAATACGAAAATCTAACTTGCATTTCTATTTTACACTATTGTTAGTCTTCTATTACTTGTTTATGTGAAGCCCACCATCTGGCTAGAGTGGCCTTCAAAACAACATCCAATGCCAACAATATTTGTTGTTTTGGTATTTGAAACTCAAACTCCTTTACAAAAGAGCCTGTGTCAATCAAACCATCATATGTGTGCGGGTCACATAACTTCATTCCAATCTAGCGCAACAATCGAGTAATGCGGGCACATTGTCTAGTTGATACTTCATGCATCCGTTGTTGCCAGTGTTCCAAACCTTACTCTGAATCTAATGCACATGAGATCATTCTTCTCCAACTTAGAGTGCCATATGTAGTCAGATTAATGTAATCATCCATTCATGCATTCATATTACACAGGTTATCAATTATGTTCCCTTTAGCTAGTTCTATATACCTCTTTCCTTTTGTCGGATCCAACGGTGCGACAAACTTCAAGTCCCTTACTTCAAATAACATTTCCCTTTTCTTCATATTAATAATTTCCTAATTTTCAAAGTCCCATTCAAACCCCATTAGCGCTAGATATGGTTGACTATTATCCATGATCTCGATGACTTTAAAATATACTATACTGCGCACCCCATATATATTCATAATTACCCATAACAATCAACCAATTGGTGCCATCTTGTGCTGGTTTTCCAATATTAACTAGATGAGAGCCCAAATTAATTTTGGCTTCCCCATCATTTCCCATGTTTTCTTCGGAAAAACATTTACATTAGAACCCACATCTAAAATGACATTCTCCATGTCATATTCCCCAATCCACACACTTATTCAGAACTCTTCGCTTGTCCTATTTTTGCGCAGTACTTGATTCACTACCCTATGCGTTGTTGGAGCTTCCCTTTCTTGCGTGCAATGATCAATCATTCCACGTAATGCATTCAACACAATTTCATCTTTTATCAATTCTAAACAACTTTTTAGAAATTATTTCTAAGTACTTACCTATTGAAACGATCTTTTTGGGATAGTACATCATAGACTGAAGACATGTCAACCAAAGGAGGTGCAAATGATGTCTATGTTATCCAATACATTCCTAGTATCTCCTTGCTTGTTTTTTGATACATATATTTTTCTTGTTGTGGGTCAAATGTTGGCATAGGTCCTGCTAATTTCCTCACCCATCGCTAGATATGTGTCCCTTTATTTTTCACATCATCTCATGTCCTAGCTCCTTCGTGTGTGACAACTTTTATTTTGGGTACTTCGTCACGCTTCTCTACTGATATATTTTGTGCGTTCTGATTTGGGTTCTAGTTTTGATTCCCTCTTGCATACCACTTTGAAAGTAATTTCACATAGTCTTCTATCGCATGATCCAGTGTTCTACAATACATGAAGGTGGTACAGGGATTCAGGTAGTCACGAGCTAAGTGTCCCAATTGATTACAATTGTTGTTGATTATTAGTCCTCTACCTCCTCTGCCAAAACCCCTTTGCCTCAACCTCTACCAAATCATCCTCAACCTCCTAGAATAAATACTCTCAGATTGTTATACTATGGAATGTCTCCTTTTGTCGTTATATTTTCCTCCTGAATTCTATGTTGATTAAGGTTGGTTGTCATTGATGTCAACCCTAGAAGAAAGACCTGCAGCACAAAGGTTTGGGTAATGTACCCAATAATGTTTGATTTAAATATGAATCATTATTGTTTTTTCATGGTTGATAAGAAGTAAATATGGATGAACTCCAAAGTGGTCCCCTTATGGTGAAATCCCTCACGGGAAGACGTTTTGTGGAGTAAGAGAACCCATGCTTAATTGTGGAATAATGAGATGAAGGATAGTGAATTTTTCAGGGAAAATATCCTATATGGATAGTGTTTGTCATGTCATTTCCAGTGGTATGTGGAACGTCACATAATTCCTCACGGTTAGAGAGTTAAGGCCATGATAAGTTGGAGACCCCAGGTTTAGGTAATGGACCGAAGTTTGTTTGATGGGTAACGGTATGAGTTATGATATATTTTCAGATAATACTATTCTATATGGATAGTACATGTCATGCTATTTATGTTGGTATGTATAACGTCACATAACTCCTCACGGTTTGAAAGTTATGGCCTTACGAAATTGGAGGACCCTCATATGTCATCTAGAAGCCCCAAAAGGTCAAAGTAATCAAAGTGGTTTAAGAGATTTTAAAAGGTAAATAATAAAGTGAAGTGATGAGTGTATTATAATTCAAAGTGAATACAAAATAAATTATTTCAATAATAATTTTAATGGAGAAATTAGAAGTGGACCCAACCCTAAAATAAGGAAAGTGGGACCAAGTGACCTAGAAGATGTTTTTAAGGAAGCTACTTGGAGAGTATAAATAAGAGGCAAGGCTCTCTCATTTGAATCACACTTGAGAATATTGAATATCTATATGTTTCTGAGATAACCAAGGATATATGAACTGAAATTCTGAGTGAAGGTGAAGAAAAGAAGGCTGAAATGCAAGAAAGGATAAATTATTTTAATGGTGCTTTCTAAGGTATGTTATTTACAGGTCATCTCACCATTTTCGCTATAACTTGTTTTCTATAATGATTCAGATCTTGAAATTTCTATTCAAGTGAGAAAACATATCCAAGTATCTGTGGTAAACAATTCAGCTTGTGGGTCATTTTATTTTCGGAGTTACACTCCATGGAAAATAGGGTTTGTGGCCAGTCTTGAAACTAGTCAAAATCAGGTGTTTCAGGTAAAAACGTCATAACTTCTTCATAACAGATACAATTTAGTGAGACCAAATGTGTTTGTTAGGGGATAGTATTTATTATTCTGTGTAACATTTTTAGATCAATTCATCAAATATTTTATGAGGGGCATGCTCTACAAGGTCGCTCTTTAGAATAAGCCAGAATTCAGCAAGGTATGCCATTTTTGCTATAACTCTTTTTCTGAGAGGTTCCAAGTAGTGACACTTGGATTAATTGCATTAAACAAACTTAAGAAAATTATGTATCAGTTTCAGATCTTTATACATTATAGGTTCAAAGTTATGATTACTTCAATTTAGGGTTGTTGACTAATCCAAAACTAGGCATGTGAGACTAAAGAAAAGTTTGATGAAAATGCTAGTCTCTTGTTTTTTAAAGTTAAGGAAGGTTTGCAAGAATTTGATCATATAAACCAGGTCTATTACAGAGCTACAAATCATATTTGGATGATGAAATTGATGAGGCCTTTTGGTTGTGGTACATGTTGAGTACATGGTTGAGACAAGTAGTTGATGAGTTGGGACACATACATAAGGTGTATAGTTGATGATGTTGGTACATATTGATGAGTCATAGTTGATGAGTAGTTTACACATGATTGGTACATACTTGGTACATGGTTGGATGCACTTGTTTATACAGGTTGATTACAGGTTGGTGCATGGTTGATGAACTTGTTTATGGTACAGGTTGATTACAGGTTGAGGTATAGGTTGATGCATGGTTCATATTTATTGATACAGGTTTACAGTGGTATATCTAACAGTGATAGTGTGACAGTGGTTCCATCATTCTACTTCTACTTTAGGGTGGCAGGACGGGGCAAGGACAGGTGGTTGTAAACACCTTCCGGTTGTAGCTGGAGAACATTGGGGGTTGTAGCCTCCTTCTGGTTGTAGGCAGAGATTTGGTGAGTTGGAGCTTCCCTCAGGTTGTAGCTTGAGAAACTAGGGGTTTGGATCCTCCTTCCAGTTGCATCTGGAAAACAAAGGAATTTGGTGCTTCCAATGAATGTAATTCTTCAAGACATATAAGAAAAAACATTCTGTGGTTTTCTCCCGATTTGGGTTTCCACGTAAAACACTGGTGTATTGTGTATGTGTGTGATTGTTTATTTATTACTGCTCATTATTGGATAATAATTATACATTGATATAACATTTGAAGAAAAAGGATTATAATTACACTATTACTGATTCACCCCCCCTCTCAGTAATCCAACAATTGGTATCAGAGCCGGTTCCTTCAGAAATCAATTTAACCACTAAAAGGTAGATCATGGAGAGTACCAACTCATATAAAATGGAATACCACAGTTTGATGGACAGAAGTATGATTTTTGGAGTATAAGGATGAAGGCATATATACAGGCACAAGGATTTCAAGTTTGACAATCAATTGTAGATGGATACACAGCACCAACAGTTCCACCAACAAATGACAAAGCAGTGAAACTCGGTGAGAATAATTCCAAATCCATAAATTCACTTTTGAATGGTCTTAGTGATACGGTATTCACCAAAGTTGCACATTGTAAATCTGCTAAAGAGATTTGGGACAAGCTTCGAAATATTTATGAAGGAGATTCAAAAGTCAAAGCAGCAAAGCTTCAAACTTAC
>ML781951.1:202240-213573 GCA_009831015.1 Picea engelmannii | reverse complement strand
TGTTTATGGTACAGGTTGATTACAGGTTGGTGCATGGTTGATGCACTTGTTTATGGTACAGGTTGATTACAGGTTGAGGTACAGGTTGATGCATGGTTCAGATTTATTGGTACAGGTTTATAGCGGTATATCTCACAGTGATACTGTGACAATGGTTCCATCATTCTACTTCTACTTCATGGTAGCAGGACAGGTCAAGGACAGGTGGTTGTAGCCACCTTCCGGTTGTAGCCGAAGAACATTGGGGGTTGTAGCCTCCTTTTGGTTGTAGCCAGAGATTTGGGGAGTTGGAGCTTCCCTCAGGTTGTAGCCTGAGAAACTAGGGGGTTGGATCCTCCTTCCAGTTGCAGCTAGAAAACAAAGGAAGTTGGTGCTTCCAATAAATGTAATTCTTCAAGACATATAAGAAAAAACATTCCATGGTTTTCTCCCGATTTGGGTTTCCACGTAAAACACTTGTGTACTGTGTATGTGTGTGATTGTTTATTTATTACTGCTCATATTGGATAATAATTCTACATTGATATAACATTTGAAGAAAAAGGATTATAATTACACTATTACTGATTCACCCCCCCTCTCAGTAATCCAACATTCTATACATATATGAAGTGTGCTCTCTCATCACTTCAAATGTGTGACAATCCTTCTCTTTGTGCCCTACTGACTTGAAAAAGTTACAAAATAAAATCTGGGGCATACTCTGGTATTTCTACAATAATGGAAAATTAGGCAATTGATGTCCCCATTTCTTTCATATTTCATAGTACTCTCCTCCTAATAATGGGTTCGATGCTCCAATATCCAAATACTATGAAAAGGTTGGGCATCCATTCTTATGATGGTATTCAGTCCTACACGTGATACACCAAACTTGGTCCCTCTTCTCCTTTCCTTTCGTAATCTCTACTAATTGGATTGTCGAGGAAGCTAACTATGTGTGGACTTGAGACATCCCCTATAGGATATGCTTTCATATTTATCGCAAGCTCCAAAGCTTCAGGATATGATGCAACCTTATGTTGTATCAATGGGTAGCAAATGTGTGGAAATAGTCCTACAATAAACCATTCTTTGTGTTGTTGATGCATAATTTGGAATGTCAATCTATCCATAAAATCATTAAGTATTTGACCATAGTCCCAAACTGAATCAGTCTGCACTTGTTTGATTTTCTTCAACTCCGTAATGTATTGCAACTCATATTTCAGCTTCTTGAACTCTTTCAATAATTCTTGTCAAATATCTACCAATTTCCTCACTTGACCTGCTAGTGTAGTACTCTGCAGTTTCATGTACCAGACTAATGTGTGGCCTCTAAACGTTGTTTCCAACTACACAATTTGTGTGGCCTCATCCTAGACATTCTTCGTAGCCCAAATTTTATCACATACAAATAGATGTTGTTCTGGGTCCTCCAACCCAACTCCTTGGAACTCAGGCATTCTCAATGTATTGTCTAACCATGCCATGGTTTTTTCCATAGTACCTACCCTCAGTGTTGCTTGTTGATTCTGACTCAAATCACTACTTCCACTGCTCTGGCTACTATTGTTCTAACTTCCTTGCTAACTATAAGTTCTTTTGACATATCTTCAAATGTTATCTCAGATCTAGGTGATGCACATGGGGTCATGGGTTTGGTGCAGGATCCATCCTAAGTAAGAATTAAAGACTCTTCTATTATAGGAATGAACTAAGGATCCTCTCCCTCTCCTTTTGTACCCAATATTTCTACAATCCGAACTATTTCACAGGGTTCTCTCCTCTCATACTTATTGCATTTCTCTCCTTTCTCAGCCCCAATTTTCAACTTCTTGTATCGTCTTCCATTGCGCATACTACATGTTTGTATTCTTATTTTGGTACACCTTATTCATTTCTCTACATCCTCAGTCCCTCCCTTCCTTATTTAGTTCTTTCTTCATCCCTTCCTACCTTCAAACCATCCCCTGGTCATCCCCCAATTCCCCTATGTGTGCAAATCCCCCTAGTAATCAGATTCCATCGTCATCACAAATTTGTCACACAACAACATCTTTATCCATGTATCCAATGATTTCGTAAACATTCCACGCAAACCCTTGAAGAAATCCCTATCTGCAACACTATAGGACTGGTTACAATCTACTGCAAATTTTGTAATATAACCTCCTAGTATGATATTCAACCAAAAATCAATTGCGCAAGAAGTAGTATTGCTTACAAAATTAAATTGTATTCCCAACTCAAGGGTCTAGTTCCTCAAATCTATACTTCGGTATCTTCCAGTATTCTCCACTAACCTTTCCAACCATTCAACTAAAATACTCGGAAATTCACCAAAGAAAATATCATTTAGATCTTTGAACACATACCTTTGAAAGAATTGTTCGTCACCAATTCAAGGGTTTCTATTCTCTCTTTGGGGAAATTCTTTCTCCTTCCTTTCTATCCATTCGATGATCTATTCCTTAGTCGGCCTCCAAAACATTCCATCAATTGCAGATTATAGGTCTTGGCAACAAAACCATTTGTTGGCATGCAATTATAAGACCCTAGGTTCAATTTATTCAACCAAAAAAAACCCTTTATATATTGGCCCTTTCAAAATCACCTGCATGCAAGTGAAGTCTCACTTGAGGCATCTACTGGGGCTGTAGGAACCAAGTAGATGAGGGGATGTGAGGCTATCGACATAACCATTATAATTATTCACCATGTGTGCATTATCCTTATTTAACATCCTTTTATTAGTAAACAAACCCTATGTGTGGCTTCCATTAACTAACAATTCATTACTTTTACCATAACAATTGTGCGACATTAACCCATCTAAGATTCATTCAATACCCTAAACCCTAGTGTGAAAAAATAGTATAACATAGATCATGACGTAACCAACCCACTGAATCATTCATTATTATTGTGCATCAACAATCTGTTAAAAATATCTATACTAATCATGCATTGTTGGTTAGATATCTGACTTCTTACTTCTTAGGTTGACCCGGGTTCGGATCTCAACAGGTTTCGAAGAAAACCCTCTAAAACTATTGACCCTCCTGGTAAACCAAAATGAAACATTGTGCATGGAGTGCACAACGCAGTCTCACCCAAGATACCTTTATGGGTGACTGCAATGCTCAAGTTCTCGTCATCTAGGAATGAGTGGGGATTTGGGAGTGTATTCTCTCTTTCTTTATGCGTCAAACTTGTTATTGATTCAAATATTTCTAAGATTCATTCATCTTTATCCTTATGCATGCATGCTAATACATATAGTTAATAATTTATTCATAATATAATTATTAATAGAACGTAAACATCCAAGAATCATCACACATAACACAATTTTTACCATGGTTCACTCCCTCCTGGGGCTACGTCCACAAATATTTTGTTTCTCTGCTCTTTTATTTAATCTACTGCAAAATCTAGCATTGTGTGCATTACATCTTCAATTATACAATCATGATTAGGTTAAGGAACCTCTGTGAGGTGGAATAGATCAAACCAGGCTCTTCAAACTATGATATAACCCTCAAAATATATCTTATTTGACTCTTTTACAACCTTATTACAATCGACAGTCTTACAAAGTGCAACAACTATCAACCACTATCAACAACTTCTCCCCGACCCATGACCTAGATCTCCTAGGTTCTTATTTATACTATTTTTCAGGCTTATATCTGTTACAATACTTATCAAAAATCTTAACCCTGTCATTATTAGTCTTTCCTGCCTACTCGCCACATGGATTTTCCTCTTGCATGTTGCTTGTCCTCCTTTTTTTGCATGCTTCTTTCTTGCCACTTGTTGCGCGTGCTCCAAAATTAAGTCTTCCTTTCCAAAAATAGGTATTTCCTCAAAATAGGCCTATGCCCAACACGCCCCCAACACTGACATTTGGCTCATCCCAAGCCACTCAGGTGGTTCTCTCTCTCTGAACAGCCTCTGCCAAGTTGTGAAATTTTCCTTCTAATTCTTCCCCTTCTTCTCTAACTTGCTCATCTTTTCCTATAAGCTCTTCTACCCTCTACATTGTGATATGTTCCTTGAGATATTATGTGCTCTCATCATGATTTTGGGCCATTATTGTATTATCCTCCTCTAGTTCCACAATTATTTGTGTTGCTTTCTCCTGGAGAGGTTCTAACTGGATTTCCTGGCCTGCTTGTTATTTTGTGTAGTCTTTAATCCTGTCTGCAAGGTCTTCATCTCATGCACTCCCTTCAACCTCTTTGTAATTATCATAGAATTTTATCGTTGCTTCAACTCTTGGATTGCAATGTTGATCTTCTCCTCTTGTTGATATATTTTTTCGACCCTATCATCTTCCTCCAACGTCATCCATAGTTGCGCGGTCCTGTCAAAATGTTGTGTGACCTTTTTAGCTTCTTTCTCCATTATTTCCACTTGTAAAGTTTCCTGTTGTTCCCTTTCGGTTGTGAATTCATGAGCAGTGGTGGGTGTTAATTTTTATTTGAGATCCTCAATCTCCTTTTTTGTATTCTTCAAGTATGTTCTCAATTACTTGAATTTGTTCTTCGATATTTCTCGTGGTTGCCTACGCGTTGTCTGGAATTCCTGTGAAGACTTCCTTCATATTCTTCTCTAAGTTATTTGTGTGCTACTTCTCCTCTTTTGTTTCTAGATTTACTTTCTCTACCACTAGTTCTGGTGCATCCTTTCCATTTATGTATGCTTGCAATTCCATCACATATGTTCTAGCTTATGATTTCACTTCCAGCGTGACAATGACTTGCAGTTTGTACAATTCCTTTGTTGGTATTTGAGCTAGTACCAACTGTACCTATGCCAAGTCTTTGAGTGGTGTCTGAGACTCATCGACCTACACCATGTTTGTTGTTGTCTGGAAGCTTGGACTTTCTTGCGCTATGGGCTAGATCGTGTCTTCTTCATTCTATGCAGTCCTGTCCTTGACTTTTGTCACTTGGAGGATTGGTTTTGTTCCCCTTTCTTACCTTCGTGTTGCTTGGATATTTTCCAAGACCTTCCTAATATGAGCCAAATCATTCCTTATCCTTCCTCTTTGTTTCTCGGCCTCTTTGAACTCATCCGCTACATGATCATGTACCCTCTTTGCGACAAGATCGACTTCATCATCGATAATTGTGTATTACGGGATTTTTGTATGGGCCTTGGCTTTCTTGCGTGGCCCACTTGTGTGTATGATTGGTCGTTTGGGTGGCCCTATCTCTTTTGGAGTAGTTTTCGATGGGGTTTCTTGCATCATTGTGTCCCCCCTTCCTTGTTTTTCATGCACTAAGGCCTTGTCCTTATTTCCTGTTTGTGCATCCTTCTTTGGAGCGTTGCCCTTCTTCTGTGCCACTATATTTTGACCAGGCTTCCTTTGTTGTGTTGGTTTTTTGGATACTCCGCTACCCCTTGCAGATGTCTTTGACAACCCTACTTCTACTTTTGTTCCCTTTGGCATGTCCTTGGTAATGACTAGGATCTTCCATTCATCTTGCCAGTCTCTCATTGTCATTTCAACTTCCTCTGCATTAATGAAGAATCAAAGTTGAATCCATTCTTTCTCTAGATCCATGCGCACTTGGATCCAAATGTTGTGTCGTGTATCCCTAGAGTTGGATATTCCTTGATATTTCACGACCACTTCCAGAGTTATCCTCCAAGTGTTGACTATAGAGTTGTCTTGTATGTTGTTGAGATACTGAACAAAGGTGTTGGCATTACCACTTCTTCGCTTGGGTTCCGAAGTGCTTCACATTGACGTGTATAGTGTTGCACGAAAACATCCTACTCTATCACAGAAGTATGAGTAGGGAGGCTCCTTCCATCCAATTAAGGCTATCAATATCATTAGCCAGGAGTAGTGGAGCTATGTTCCCAAGTCTTGCATGTCCTTGTAGTCATCTAGGAACAGGTTCAATAAGTATGGAGTCCAACTAAGCATGGTTCCATTTGCACATTGTGTTGTTGTTGGGACAACCCCTGCAGGGACCTCCTCCTTACAAAATTTTTGAAGTAACTTGCATGCCATTATCTTGGTTTCCATCCTGGTGGTTGCATTGTTGATTCTCTTTATAATAATTATGTGCAAACCTCTTTCAGTCCCACATGTCTTCTTCATCTCTTCTATGAGATCCTTTTCCTTGGTTTTGTCATCCAGGTATTGTGTGGGCTTCTTGTCATTTGATGAAAGGCCTGTGATTTATGCAATTAGCTCTACGTCTATGGATACTGCTTCTTCTAACCACAAAAATCCTCCATGGAGGACCACCAACAATTACTTGACGTAGTTGTTCACATATTTTCCCCTTCTAAGGTGGGGGATTTCTAGAAAATTGAGAATTCATGTGTTTTCCAAGCCTGTCTCCCATTGCTCTGGCTATAGAATTGGATCTCTGAATGGCTCTATGCCCAGGCTCTCCATATACACCTGTTACACAAATTTTGGGAATTTTCTAGTGTCATACACATCGTGGTCTGTGTATCGCATTATTTCGACACAACCTAGTAAATTTGGCATGGCTTGCACCCCCTCTGGCATGCACAGTAAAATGATTGCGGCATCAGGCTTCTTGTGTGGGGATTGTTTAATAGGTTGTTTCCCCTTTCATTATACTGGTGCACTAGATGTCCCTGCCTCCGTTTGTGCTTCCCAGTCTGACTTTGGTTGCCCCGTGATGTCTTAAAGTTGTATGTACTCCTATTGTGCGGACCCGACCATAGGCTGTGGCTTTGGCCCGTCAAACTCTGTTCTTTCATTTTCACCACCAGTTATTTTGTTGGCTTCTTTAGCCTTGGCAGGTTGATGTGGGTTTCCTATGGTTGATGGGTCCTATCCCTACGCATTGTCATGCGAGTCGATATCCATCCCGACCATCGTCATAGCCTGCTCTTCTTCCTCAACCAATGTGGTGCTCACTGGTTTGACCTGTGGCAAGGTAATTGTGTCAACATCGATGATTCCCTCCCTCTGTGTAAACTCTTGCTCCACCTCTGTAGTTTCCTACAGTGACCTATGGTTGCTTCATGTTTTTTGTGTTGTTTGGCCAGGTGCGCCTACCTTTGGAGGTTCCATATTGGGTAGTTCTTTATTTCTCAATTGATCTTTAGCTGCTTCGATATCTGCACTCACGTGTTCTCCTCTCGTCTCCGTGCTCCTTAGCTTCGCGGGTTTGCAATTGCACAATGTGTCTCATTTAGCCTGTGCTTTCATTATATAGAGGGTGACATAAATTCCCTCAATCTTCTTGGATAATATTATTTGATGGTTATTAATGCATTAAATCTTGTTGAGTATGCTTCGTTTAGTTTCATAAATGCCTAATTCATGCCTTTTTACCTCGACGACTAGTTTTTTCTTTTTCGACCGTTGGCACATTCTCTGGTGCATTGTAATTTTTCGATGTTCCATACATTTCTCCTGTGAATGTTTCCTTAGTGTGTGGTGTTTGCTTCCTATAAACCATATGCTGCGTGCGGTCACTTTTTCTCTTTGTCGCGATGATTTCAGTAACTGTTGTGCACGATATTCCCCAATATTTTGTATTTTCTTTCTCTTCTACGTTTTTCTTCCTTTTTCTTCTTTTTCTACTTTTGTATTCCTTTTTATGAGTTTTCTTTCACAATATATATTATAGTACACTATATACATGCCTCTCTTACTATGTTGTAAATTTTAAGGGTTAATAGGTCAACTGTCCCTGTAGAGTTTTAGTCGAATATTGTTGATCATTCCTTTCAGTTATGTTCCTCCCAAGTCTTTTAGTTGTACATATCCCCCATCTGTGACAATATTTACTTCATATGGCCCTAGCCAATGCATTCTAAACTTACCAGGGTGTTGGAAAAATTTTCTTTCATAGAGAAAGACTAGGTCTCCCTCCTTAAAACTTTTCCTTTTAATATGTTTGTCATGACAGGCTTTGTCTCTTGCTTTCTGTACTTCCTGGTGAAACCCTGCTAGAATCCCGTCCTCTTCCATTTCCATTAATTGACTTAACCTCTCCTATATTTCACCTCTTTATATCATGTTGGTAATTGTTGGTACGCACAAAATGGGTACCATAAATTCTAATGGCACCACTGCTTCCTGCCCATACACCAATCTGAATGGTGTCTATCCTATCAACTTCTTACATGTGGTCCTATGTTCCCATAACACTGCTGGTATTTTCAAATCCCAATCATCCCTGTTGACATTGCATATCTTTGTAAAATCATTTTCCAAAATCTTATTGAAGGCTTCTATTTTTCCATTTTCCTGAGGATGATATGGTGTACTCTTCTGGTGATAGACTTCAAACTATTCATTCATAACTCTGATGGTATCATTGATAAAATGAGTGCTCTGGTCACTCATCAGAATCCTGGGCCATCCAAATCTGGTGATCACTTTCTCAAATAAGAAGTGTGATGTTTTCTCTGCACTACAGTCTTTGATTGGTATTGTTTCTTCCCATCTTGTTAAGTATCTAGTCGTAGTAATGATATATCTAGCTCCTAATTATTTTGCTGGTGGATTAATAGGTCCCACAAATTCTATTTCCTGTTTGTCAAATACTTGCAGAGTCACTTGTGGTCTTAGAGGCATCTCATCCCTTCTGTTGGGTTTTCCAACCCTCTGACAGACATCACATTTCTAGCAATATTCTTTGGCATCTTTATAGACTATTGGCCACTATAATGTTATTTGCAATACCTTCTATGTAGTAGCTTTACCTGCATAGTTTCCTCCAGCTATACCTTCATGAGTTTATACTAAAAGTATGGGCCTTTCATGTTCCAATACACACCTTATCAAAATGTTGTCTATGCCCATTTTGTATATATGTCCTACAATAAGTTGATAGTTTGCATCTCTGACTACCATATTTTTCTTCTGCACAGTGCTAAACTCCCGTGGTGAAACCCCTATACTTAAGTATTCAATAATATCAATGAATTATTCATCAACTACATGTACTGAAAATATTTTCACATTCGGGAAGTTGTCTTCCAAGTTAGTAAATTCTTCTCCATTAGTTTCCCTTGATAGGTGATCAGGTCTTGCATTCAGCTTCCCTAGTTTGACTATCACTTCGAAATCAATTTCTTGGAACAATAATATCCATATATAGATCCTCCCCCCCCAAATTGGCTTGTTGACTAGATATTTGAGGGCAGAATGGTTTGTGAACATTTTAAAGTGTTTACCCAGTAAATAGTGTCGTAATTTTTGAAGTGCATATACCATGCCTAGGCCTTCTCTTTATGTGGTTTTGTAGTTCTTCTCTGATTCCGACAAATTTCTACTTGAAAAAGCTATAGGATGGTCTAAGTCCTCTGCTCCGGGATACACTAGAATTTATCCAATTGGTATGGTTGATGCATCTACATGCACATGAAATATATTTTCCCAATCTAGAAATACTAGAATAGATGTTGTTACCATCTTTTGTTCTAAAGTGTCCAATCCTTCCTGATAGTCCTCATTTCACTAAAATATGGTGTCCTTCTTCAACAGTTTTTCCATTGGTGAAGTGATCTTTGCATACCCCTCTATAAACTTCCTATAATCTCCTGTATGTCCCATTGTTTCTCTTAAATCATGCACTGACTTTGGTGGTGGTAAATTTACAATGATTGCAATCTTAGCAGCGTCCACTAGTAAACCTTGTTTACACACTATATGTCCCAACAATATTCCAAAAGTTGTGTCGAAAATACATTTCTTGATATTCAATGATATACGACATTTCCTTCATCTTTCCAACATGAGTCTCAACACTTATACATGGTCCTTTAACAAACTCTATACAATCCAGTCATCCAAATATACTTCTAGAAATTGATGTATGAATTCCTTAAAAGAAGCTATGACTACTCTTTAAAAAATGGTTGGTGCATTCTTCATCCCAAATGGCATGACTGTATATTGGTAGGATCCCCATTCTGTTGCGAAAGTAGTCTTATACATGTCCTCTGGAACTATTTTGATCTGATGGTACCTAAGAATCCATCTGTGAATGAATATGCTTCCTAACCTCCCACGTTCACTAAGACCTCATTTGTAAAATGGGTAGGGAAAGGCTCATGTAAGAAAGAATCGTTAAGTTTCCTTAGATATACAAAAATCCTTATCCCCCCTTGTTTCTTTTCTTGTACTACCATAGGATTGATCCATTTAGATTCCTCTACTGGTTCTATGATACCAGCTTCCAACATTCTGTCAATTTCTTCTTTCACTTTCTGCGTATACACTTGATTCAATCTGTAGGGTCTTCACTTGAAAGGTCTAGCCTCATATTTTATGGGTATCTTCAACTCACCTAGTTCCCCTTCTATGCCTTTCATCTCTGTAAAGGTCATTGGAAATAGGTCACCATATACACGCAGTAACTTTGTTATTCTTTCTATTGTTTTCTCATCTCAATAGTCTCCAATACTTTCCATTTTAGGATTGTCATTCATCCCAATGTTAAATTTCTTAACTTTGATTGGTGTAGAAAATAATTTTGACTCTAGAGATGGGCCTTCCACCTCTCTTTCTCCTTCAATATATGTAATCTGAATGTTGCATGGATCATCTTCATCTGGTTCTTCTTCTCCCACATGATAGCATGCAAGTAGCTCTTTGACTATCTGTTTATTCTGCTGCTGATATTTTGTCATGATTTCAACTTCTGGTTCATTACTAAATATCATCCCCTGTATCATATTTAGCATTGAATCCATGTTGGGGTTCTCATGTTCAAATGAGAAGGTTAATACAGAATTATGTTGTAAACCTTTCCATTCTATAGTGCCTCTGCGCGTATCCTGGTCTATATACTGTTAGGCGAAATATATGTCGTTATAATAACGTTGTAGTACTTGCCCAACTATTTAATTTTCAACCTGGGGTACGTAAACTGACGAAGCACATGCATTGTTTGTGCAGGACTGAAGTAGAACTAATCTAATCTAATCTATGTTGCTGAAATCAAACTAATCTAAGAAAGCATTGAAACACTAACTAGGAAAGCATGAAATTGCATAAGGGAAATACAACATGTGAAGAGTTAACAACAATGACATACATGAGCTCATACAATATATCAATCTCAAATCATATTACAATAGTCAAATGAAAAAACATGAAAGAATAACAAATATAAGAATCCCCTTCTCCTAATTACAAGACTATTTTCAAAAACTCAAGCTTCAATCCTAATTGAATTCTAATTCTTGATTCCTGATTGAAATATTATGAAGAGAGAGCACTCTCTTTTATACATGAGAACCTTGAAGATAAGATAACCATCTCATTATTACAGATCCACTATTCTCTCAACCTCTCTCAACTACTTTCCCATTATTACAAGATATGATCC
>ML781951.1:178932-194209 GCA_009831015.1 Picea engelmannii | reverse complement strand
TAATTGAGATATATATGAAAACATGTATATTTTCTAATATTTAATCATAAATTCACTTTTAATACTAAAATGAATAAAGTGGAAAATAATGATGTGAAACCCAAATGTATTTATGAAAATGATATGACGACGGTTTAATAGGGCGATGAAATGTAAGGAATAGTGAAGGGAAAGGTGGATGAAAATACAACATTCATGAGTCCCAACATATACCAGTTCCCTGGGATTCCTTCCAATGTATGGATAAAGTGATGAGTCCATTCCTTTGGTAGTGTCATCCTCCACTATGTTCTACACTTATATAAGTGTTCAATTGTTGTTCCCTATCCATTATACCTATGCATTTTATTTCTCCTCTGCTATGCACCAAATATAATGGACACTAGTCGTTTACACTAATACCAGCCCTGAATTGTTTCTTTGTGCACACCCCGCCATATTGTAGGTGTGGCCTTGAGTGCAATATCTAGGGATAAGATCATTTTATTTTCTAACACTTCCTCTTCATATTTTTCCAACAATTCCTCTAAGTCATTTAACCCATGACAACTAGGAGTTTCTATTATCTTTGTACCAACCCATCTTACTGCGCGGTCTATTCTTTTGCACCTCCTTATGGAAACTTCATGTAATCTCTCTTAACAATTCTCCAAACCTATGTCTAATTCAAAATCACATGATGTAATTCTTCTCCAGCTGAGTACCCCATATTCAATTGGGTTAACATAATCCTCTTCTCGCGCAGTGGTTCTATACAATTGGTTTATTTCTTCCAGATCCAGAAAAGTGGCCTCTACAAACCTTTCTCCTTCTAAAGGATCCAATGGTGCAATGAATCTATATTCACCTGATTCAAAAGTCATTTTTATTTTCTTCAGGTTGATTATAGCTTCGTTATCAAATTCCCAATACAATCCAAGCAATGTTGGGTAAGTTGTTTTGCCATCTACTATCTCTATTACTTCAAAATATTCCATAGTGTGTAATCCATCCAAATCTATTGTCAAACCTTTAAGCCTTCCAATTGGTATCACTTTGTGTTGATTTTCTAATTTCAGCTGGACATGTGAATAGCCTAAGGTAGGTTCCCCCATACACTTCCAAGTATTCTTAGGTAAGACATTTACTTCGGAGCCTAAATCTAGTATAACATCACCCAATTGAAATCTCTAATGTTGGCATTCAGTCTGAATTTTTTGTAACTTGTCCTTCTCCTTGTATGGAGATGATTGACTATTTTCTGTTCTAACTTCCCTTCCACCTCTATGTTACATATTTCTAGCATATTTTGTAAAATATTAATAGATTATGGGTCATTCAATAGTTTAACACAGGATTGTAGAAACGTTTGTATGGTACTTACTTACTCTAAAGTTTGTCATTTATTGGTATGGTCCATTGAGGAGGGCATCCCATATATTGGTGAGTTCTGTTTTTATTGTGTGATTGATGTAGACACAAAATCTTGCGTGAGAAACTCCTATATGTCCTCCTTAAATGTTTCCTTTTCTTTTCATGCATCGAACTGCTTCTGTGGCTCCGTATTCTTCTTAACCCATTGGTGTTGCACTGGATCTTGTTTGACTGCATCAATTCCTATCTTGGATCCTCCTTGAGTGACTATATTGATGTTCCTCCCATCATTTGTGGCTTCTGTAGAGATCCATTAAATATTTTAGTTTTTTTGGTTCCTTTTTTCTTGGATCTTCCCCAAGAGTGTTGGATAGTCTTCTATGTCATGATCTGTTGTGCGATAGTACATACATGTCATTGGTGGGAATGGACATTCCCTTGCACAATGTCCTAGTTTTTGGAAGTTGTGGAATACTATTGGTCCTATGCCTTGTCCAAATCCTCCTCTGCCTCGCCCTCCACCTATGTATCCACCTAGATCTCCTCGTAGTGCATTGTACTAAGGTACCGGATTATACTGTGTGGGGTTATACTGTGGTTGCGCATTATTGTATCGTGCTTGTGTATTGTTGTACTATTGTTGTGCATTGTTGTACTTTTGTTGCACATTGTTGTATGGTGGTGGTACCTGGTTGAATTGAGTTGCATCTTGTCCTATCATCATTTCTGCTTTCACCCTATATGTATCTAAATTTCTTTCTCTCATCATCTCCATCGTCCTACAATCCTTATCATGATGACCCACTGACTTGCAAAAATTGCAATATGAACGTTTTGGCACTTTATTTTATTTCTGCATCATTGGACAATGATATGGATCATTTTTATGTGTCATACAAATCTCACACCAAGGTCCTCCTATTGGAAATGGTTTTGGCACCCCTGTTTCCATGTACTGCAAAAAATTTGGACATTTATTCTTATGGTGTCCTTTTGTCCTACATAGGGTTTACCAAACATATTCTCTTTTATCTTTACCCTTATTTTGGTTAAGTTGAAATGTTAGATTCTTCAGATCCTCCTTCATCTCCTCTATTGATGGATCTGTCTACTGATACTGGTTCTCTTCCAGTTGTAAGGCTACATGCAGAGCCTCTCCCTGATTTTTGAGCTTCTGATATCTCAATGGGTATTTTAAATGTGGTAACAATGAGTTAAAAAATAAATGCCTATGTTTCATGTTAGTGATTGCATATTTAAACTTACCTTTTAGGTGTTTAAACCTATGATCAATATCCTAAACAAACTCACCTGGTTTCTTCCCAATTTCCATCATTTCATTCAAGTACTAGTATTCTGAGTTGGGCTTCTAAAACTCGTTTATTTCACATCTGCAATGGTCTTTGTTACTCCTGGTGGAATGTTTACATATAGGCTCATATACTAGTCCAGAGCATGGTCTCTCAGTATGATTGCTAAATGTGCGAGATTTGTATCATCATCTGTGATCTTCTTTTCTTCCCGAATCTTCTCATAGATGAATAAGTGCTTCTCAGGATCCTCTGATGCCTCTCCCTCAAATTCTAGTAACTTGATTGTGGGATCATGTCCTGCCATTTTAAACTATGTTGAACTACTACCTCCACACAGTTTAGATAATTGACTATTACTTCCTGAACTAGATCCTCCAGTATATGATCCTTGATTGGATCCCTATCATGTTTATTTTCTTCCACTAAAATTAATTTGCTTAAATGCTAGTGTTCTTTCTGGTGTATTAGTCACACATGGGATTGTAGGTTCCACACCGATGGTGATATGGATTGGATTTTTGGCTTCTATCCCTAACCCTGGACCTCCTATTTTCCTTTCATATGTTGCACGTAGGATTTCCTCAGTCTTCTCCACAACCCAGAGATCCTCTACCTCTTCTTCATCACTTTCCAAGACCTCTCTATCTACTATGGCTCTCTTCTTGATATTCATCTTATATTGGTAGGGTACTCCATTGTGCATCTTTCCATGTTTTTCCATTATCTTATTTATTTGATCTTGCTCCATCATGATTGGGTCCATGGCCTCCTTATTCTTTCCCTTATCCATCTCTTCCTTCATTGCTTAGCTTCCTATCAGTGCTTCCCCCTTACCCCATGCACGCAGGGAAGTCTAGCTATCTGATTCCATGGTAATCACATTGTTGTCATACAATAAAATATTGATTGAGGTATACAACAATATGATGTACCTACCTATGGGTCCTTTTAGAAAATGTTTCTTTGTTGTAGTGTAATACTATGTTGTATCTACTGCAAATTCAGTGATAAACCTTGCAACAATACTATCTAACCAAAAATCTACTGCATGTACATTTGTTATGAACTTTCTATAATTGCGTGATATCCATGGAAATCATACCATGCCAAATACTAACAACTAGGACTTAATTTAATTACTAATGCCAAATACTTTGGAATTTAATTAAATTAAACTTAAATTATTACAAAAATGCATTCACTTAAATAAAGTGAATCTCCTATTCTTATGAGAGGCATTCAAGATGACTCCCATGTGTTGACATGAACCCATGTGGAAGTAATTGTATGATGCTACTAAAAACATCAACACTCCCTCTTAGAGAGGAAGGTACTTCTACCATGTGGAGGTGGCTCTATAGTCACTATCATATATGATACAATGCTTGCTCTCCAATCCACCTGATTGTTTTCTCCCTCTGAAACGAAATCTATCCTTGCCATATTGCTCAGATCTGTCTATGAAGACTTCCCTCTGATCATGCTCCTAGAAGCCTCTTACTCTTGAGCATCCTGCATGGTCATCTCATACCATGACTTCTTCTTGACAGACTTGGAAGGTTTCTCCTTCCCACTGGAACCTAAAGGATGACTCCTTCTGAGATGCTCAACCTGGGAAAGCTACCCGCTCCTTGTTCTGTTCCATTGTGCTACTTTCCATTGCTCACAAAGGTTGGCCCTTTAGCATATACAATTTTATCTCTCTAAATTCGAGAACAACTGTTGTTTCTAAACTAAATACCTTGGGCTTAATCATAACCTATCCATCTTGGAATGCTATGTCAAATCCATTATTCTCAATCCCTGAGACTGAGATCACACTCCTCCTGATTTCTGGCACCCACAACACATTCGGTACTCTTAACAAATGACGCAAACCCCCCCACCTCCTAGGGCCTGCACGACCTCCCGATCTAGGATCGTTCACAGTATGGAGATGAATTAGATCTCGAGCTCCCGCTGAGCCCTAAAATTTCTTCTTCACAGGTCCTTTCCATTTTTTTTGTGCTTAAAATCCACTAGCGAGGGACCTTATTCGCCAGTAGAGTCCTCCACATGACTCTGAGCCGAAACTGTGGGTCAATCTTCTTTTTACCAAAGAATTCAGACGCTTCAGAACTCCTAGCTTTGGGACTCTTGAAAGAAATATGTTGCAAACCTTCTGAAGGTCGAAATCATGAATAACCATACTATGGAAAGGATCGACGATCCTCATTTTATCGGCAAACAACATTTACGATTGGATGCGTAACTCCTGACTTTGGGAGTCTTGGTTGCTTCACCTTGAAATACCTCCAAATGTTGAATCAATGGAGGCTAGATATACTCTCCACGTGTCCCACATTGACCGATGGTTGAGATCAACTCCAACCTTCAGGAGTTTTTGAACCAAACAACCTTGCACTAGATTTCCTCCAGAGTACCAAACCTCTGGATTCCAAGATCTGCTAACACATGAATTTTCGCGCCAATGGATAATATTCATTATGGGTTTCAAAACTTCGAGAATCTTTCACACTTCCGCTACAACACCTCCAAACATCTGGATAGCCAAACTTCCGAACAACTCTGGATCTATGGACATATGTCCCTGAAATAGGACGATCCATATTTTCTTCGGATCCAAGAACTTCAGGAAATTCATCTCCTCCACAATACTTTCTCGAAAATCTCTGAACATGTGACGTCCGAAGGACTTCAAGGGTTAATATCGACACAAATTTCCTAGATCTGACATCTAGGAAATATTTGCTTCTCCTCGGGTGGGTCTCATCCACTCGATCCTTGAAAATGAAGGATTCTCCCCTTCAAAGGATTCTTTTCACTCTTTCTCCTGAGCTTTAACACTTGAATTGTTTGGGCTTCCTACGCATGCCTTGCGCCTCTCTGGAAAATCCATACTTCAATATTTTGAGAAAGCTTCCTACGCACTCATTGCGCTCACCTTCCTAAATAATCTTCAACACTTGACTAATTGTCGGCCCTTTGCACACCTTGAAAGGGTCTTCTTCGAGATTTTATACTCCACTAAGTATATGTGCACTCCTTGCACTCACTCTACACAATTTCGTGTTATCTTTTCTGAACTTATGAGTCTATAGGTGACTCTACCTTCGCACTCCTTGCGTGGCTATTGTGCACTCCTTGCACCAGTGCTTTAGAGGAGAAACAATTGAAACTTACAAAACACTACAGGTTCATTCAATTAACCATAAAATGCATATAGAACACAGAAAGAAAATAACATGACATTACCCAATTAACTCATAAGGAAAACATGTACATATATTTGGAAGCAAGTCTCCTTCTATTATATTCCTTGATTTACGTTGGTTCTCTTACAACTCTTCAATAACTCTCAATAGCAAATACAATATTCATTCTCAACTTCTTCAACCACCCATTTGGGAATACATTACATATATTTATACGTGGAGGGGATTATCGAGGCTTCCTACTGACTACACTAGTGCTATCATATCATAATCAAAGCATTTTCCCACAAAGGCTTATTACAATAAATACTATTTACAACCCATATGTGAGTCATTGCTCGATATCTGTACAATCCTACAACTTATTAAGATAATTACAATCTTTGGTGGCCTTATGTAATGGTTCAAGCCTCAAAACATTAAAATATTTAATTACAATTCTTTCAAAACAGAAATGATGCGCTCTCATTTTTGGATCCCAAATTTTTTTTGAATGCGCTCTTGATGTTGAGTTTTCCTCCACTCGATTTGATGAACATTGATGACGATTCTTTTGCTCATACTCCTCTGGAAAAAAATATTCGTGGACTCCTCTCCATGAGCTCCTGCACTGACTTTACATTCTTGTAGATATCAACTTCAGTAATCCAACTGACATCTTCTGTTGGATGGTCCTTCGACTTAACCAGATACTCAAATAAACTTTCCTTCTGGTCTTCTTAGCAATCCTTTGATCTAAGATCTTTTCTATCTGTGGCTTCTCTCCTATAGGAATTTGTTTCTTTCACTTAATCTCCTCCTATCCATATGTATTTATAGTATCATCCATCCTATAAGGATGTAGGTCTACTACATTGAATATGGGTGATATTCCAATGTCTTATGGCAACTGGATCTCATAAGCGTTTGCAATTTTTTTTATGAGGATCTTACATGGTCCTATCTTCTTCAACATCAGCTTGTTATATTTTCCTTCAGAAACCTCTCCTTGCTCAAATGTGCTAAAAATTGATCTCCAACCTCATTTTACTACTCTTCTTCTCTGGTCTGCTCTGTTTTTGTACTTTTGGTTGCTATCATGTTCCCGTCCCTTAATCTAATCATGTAGCTTCTGCATTTTTGCGTAAAAATCCTTTGCTCCTGCACTTCAGAATTCATATCATCCCAAATATCTTAACTCTAAAATTCCTTTGGGATGCATTCCATACACTATCTAGAATGATATTTTTCTATTACTCCTATATGGTGAGTCATTATACGCAAATTCTTCTTGGGGTAGAATTTGATCCCACTGGTTGTTATGGTTAGTGACCAAGCTCCTCAACATGTTTCCTAAACTTCGATTCACCACTTTAGTCTATCCATCTGTTTGAGGATGATACAATGAACTGAAAGACAAATTTGTCCCCAGCTTCTTCCATAATGTTCTCCAAAAGTGTCCCACAAGTTTAGTGTCTCTGTCTGAAACTATGCTTCTTGGCAATCCATGTAATCTCACAACCTCCTTGAAGAATAATTTTTATATATGAGTAGCATCATTGGTTTTCTAACACAGAATGAAATTTTCCATGTTCGAAAATATGTCAACCACTACGAAGATTGAATCACTTCCTCTATGGGTTCTAGGCAATCCCAGAACAAAATCCATACTTATTGCATCCCATGGCCTGTCTAGAATAGGAAATGGTTGATACAATCCAGTGTTCTGCTACTTTCCTTTGGCATACTAGCAGATTCTGCATCATTTTACAAATTTATTCACATCATATCTCATACCTGGCCATAAATACAAAGAATTCAACTGTGCATACATCTTATCATGGCCAAAATGTCCATCCAATCCTCCACTATGCTTTTCCTTCAACAAGTTATCCCTCATTAAGCATTTCTGAATACACCACTGACTTCCTTTGAATAATAGTCCACCTTGGATCATAATTCCATCCACTGGTTTGTGTCCCTCAACAAAAGGTTCTCACATGCTTTGTAAGCTTCTTTGAAATCTGGATCTTCTTGATACATCTCCTTGAGGTGTTCAAATCCTAAGGTCTCCACTTGAAATTTCTGCAAGATCAAACATCTCTTGCTCAAAGCATTGGAAACTTTGTTAGCGATTCCACTAATATGCTTAATAATAAAAGAAAAATTATGTATGAATTCTACCCATTCGACATGTCTCTGGTTCAATTTCTCTTGTTTGGTTATAAACTGCAATGTCTGATTGTCAAAATATAAAACAAACTCCTTCAGAATAAGATAATGCCTCTATTTTTTCAAGGCTTGAATCACAACATAAAATCCTTTATCATATGTGGAATACTTCCTTTTGACATCATTCAAATTCTCAATGAAATGAGCAACATGCTTATTGTCTAGACTCAAAACAATGCCAATGGCTACTCCACTAGCATCACACTTTACTTGAAATGTCTTCTTAAAATATGGAAGAACTAAAATATGTTGTTTTGTTATCTTTTATTTCAACACTCTAAATCCATTTTCATCCTCCTCTATCCAATTAAATATTTATGTTCCTTCTTTATGGTATCCAGTATAGGTGCACAAATGCTATTGAAATACCTGATGAATTTCCTGTAAAAACCCACCAATCCATGAAAACTTCTTACCTCAAATACACATCTTGGAGAAGTCCAATCCCTAATTTCTCTCACCTTCTCTGGATCCATATTCAACTCATTTGAAGAGATTAGTGTTAGCACTCGAAATTGACCCCATCAAAATCTTTAAATTCCTCATCCACTCTCGTCAATTTCGCTAGCTCTTTGCCTTTTTCATTCCAACTTCGTTTTTCTGTCATCATTGAATCCATATTGTCATTATTTCCGCAATGATGAATTAGTGAGCCTTCCCAAAACTTCTGAAATTACCTTGCCTTTATACTTCAAAGACAAATAATTAACAAGATTTAAAAAAAAACGAATATTCAAAAGCCTCAAAATTGCTCTTGATACGTTAATTAAGCCTATGTTCATTTTCATTGAAAATGAAATTAATATAAAATATTATTATTATTCCATATTAATATTTTATATTAATTTCAAAGGGCTTGACTATATTTTTAGTTAAAAAGGGCTACCTTTTGCTTAACAAGCCAAAGAATCAAATTTTCAATCATATGACCGAGAGCCAATCCACCAAGAAGCAAGCACTCAACACAAGTTTTGAGCAAATCTCTAAGTCACAAGGGAGGAGCCCATGGGGGCATAGGGTGCTCAATGCATCGAAAGACGAAGGGAACGCTGACATATATAAACACCAAAAATTTTGTTTATGCAGACGATGTGGGATAAGTCCCATCATATGCAGAATAAAAAGCATTCCTATCAACCAACATCTATTACTATACATTGGGGGTGTCTTCTCCATGCTCTGGGATGCAAAGATGTCAAGATCGCTTTGAGTTTATTTTCCAGATGTTGAGATCAAGTTTTGAATATTTATAAAATCTCCAGACATATGCCAATTGCCCATTCAAAACTTCTGTGTGTCCAACTGATGAGAAAATACATAGGGACGACGATGGTCGATCGAAGATAAGTTCATGCCAAATGTGTTATCACATATAGTTGTCAAGGGAAACAGGTCGTCCATGTGTGGAATTCTCGAAGTGTCGAAGCCCAAACTCCCGAAATAATCTAAGCCATCAAAAGTTGAGGACGCGTGGAGGTAGATCCCTCGCTTCGAAGTTCGGCGCTCCAAAGAATTATGGGAGTTAAACATTGCAAAGTCCCTAAGGCCCGAAGTGAATCTAAGTCGTTGATCAGAAAGAGCCACATGTCGTCAGATCCTTAGCTTCAGGTAAAAGCACAAAAGGTAAGCGAGATTTGAGCTTTGATTTTCTCGGAGCCCGAAGGCCCGAAGTAGATCTCGACCGTTGATTTGAAAAGGGAAGATTTGATCCATCAATCTAAAAGGCGCTAGAGCTGAGCCATTGATCAAGAAGCCTCATATTAGTTCATAAGATCAATGGTCGCGCTCCATTGTGGGGTTAGTAGGTGTGCACATTTTAAAATCTTAGGGGCAGGCCGCAATCAGAACCGTGGTTTTTAGAAAGGGGCGCGTGGCAGTTCATGGTGAATTGTGGGGACAAAAGCAGTTTTCTTTCAGACCACCCTTGGTAGCATCCGCAATCGTGAAATTGTGTAGGGTCATTTCCCTAGGTCACATTGAATATGGAGCGATGGAGAGGAGTTGCGCCAAAGGATGAAAGTGCCCATATTTGGTCAAAGAATAAGATCTGCTTGGCCTCGAGGCATCAGTATTGACTCGAAGAATTCATGGGCACCGCCTGAAACATTCATGGGTGTCAGGCCTCATCATGATCCCGATGAAGGTAGTTATTGAATATGGGGGTGGAAGTTGAGACCTCGTCTCACCCCATAAAATTTGGAAAACATGCAGAGAGCGCCCGTAAAGGAAGACTATCAATTCGAAGCTTCTTTATGGACATATTTTCTTGTAAAGCACATAACTGTGCCTGGCTTGCATCTGACATGAGGAGGCCTTCACAATCTGACAGAGAAGGCACTGACTGAAAGCATTAATGCAATGGTCCGATCACACTCTTGGTGGTTGCAACATTTCTGAGTATATTTAGGCATTTTTATTATTTTGTTATGGTCGATGGTTGAGCTAGGCTCCCTTATTGTAATATTTTGATGAAGAATACTAGTTCTCTGGTTATGTAACTTGATTTGAGACTTCTTTATTAATCTAAGTCATCTTTCTTCTTCCATCTTATTTGCCTTTGATACTGAGAGAGTTCATGATTGACTGATTCACATGGATTGTTGTAACTGTATTATGATGAATGTTTGATTATAGTGTTGTTATAATGTCTTTCAATTTCCTTGAAAATTTGAATTCAAGAGAATATTGTGTTTGAGTTTTTTCCTCCTTAGGTTGTTGGAAGACCTGATGTCCATATCATACCTCTACACTTTCTCACCAAAGTATTCCTCCTATTCACCTTTACTCCAACTTACTGACTGAAGTTGATACAAGACCTCAATTGCTTGTGCATGCCAACCCATATTTTCTGAGTTGGAACGTTATTATCTCGAGTCTTAACCATTTGACCCCCTTAAAAATCATTTACATTTATTGTATAAACTGATAGGTACTGGGCTTATCCTCATTATAGTCTGAGGGTGATTCCTAGTGATAACAAAATGGAGTAGAAGGAGGAGGCTTATCTTGTCTAGTTCGAGAAGGAAGTTTCAGAAATGCAACTAGCTGGGATCATCCTTTAGGATCACTTGTGACTGGGATTCGTTAACTTGGGCTGTCTGGTTGGCAACATAATGAATGTATAGCTGTTGAAAATGAGCTGCACTGTTGGCATAAAAGGGGAATTATGGAGATAGAAGGAAACGTGAATGGTATCATTATCTGGGCTTTGAGAGTGAAGGCTACATTGGACAGAGCACACAAGGCCACAAAGAGGAGCAAAATGAGTGCATTATATGTCAAACAGAGCCCGAGTTTCCCCGTGGAAACACACATAGATGCCAATATTTATTGTATAAATAGGCCTAATTGAGGTCATAGATATTGGTGGCAAGTTTTTCAATCACCGTGGGAGTTGAAACTAATAGATTGCAGTAGCCCTACCAATTACTCTCATGTGCATTGTTGATAAGAAGTTTTGCAATAATTTCCCGTGGGTTGTAAGTTTCATTTTGAGTCTTTAGTTTACTTTTATATGCCCCATAAACAAGGACTACTCCTATAAGGAAATGTTATAGGAAATCAAAAAGTAAAGAGTCTTAATGTACACTAGGAGAAAATATATATGCAGATACTCGAGAGATGATGACCACACACATAGGAAGCATGCTCTATCCAAAGTACCAAAGGCCAAAGACAAATGCCAAATTTTAAAGATAGAGCACATTCTCACAATTTCTCATTCAACATTTAGTGCCTAAATGAAAACACAGAGTACCTCTTTCAAATCATACAACAAATCATTGGACGTGTCAAGCCCCTAAAGAAACTCTTATTGTCATTCTATTTTTGGAATCCTGTTCAAAAAATCGAGGCATCAAATCAACAATTCGAATATTTAGGGTAACTAATGTAAAGTGGAAGACAAAAAATTAACAGTTACAGGTTTGTAGGATCACACCTTGGACATCAAACCAACAATGGACACCTGACAGTAGATTGAAGTTAGTTTCTAAATGCAGAGGAATCGATTCCAACAGCCTTCCAGTAGTGCGAGATACTTGGCATCCTTTCCACTTTTCCAGTAAATTGGTTTTTATTTTTAGTGTGTAGATTAGATGTGTATCTGAGAAGATAGTAGCAGTTGTTTGGATGGATTTGGCTATATATTTTGTAATTTTGAATGAAATAGGAGCAGGTTGTTCTAAGAGCTGGTTGGGCTCTACTCAACTTTGGGAAGGGAAACCCCTGCAAATGTAATGAAGGCCATGTCTATTTCATTGTGAGATTAATACAACATGCTTGTTTATGGCCTGAGATTCATCATGATGCTTATGTTCAACTTGTCTCTTCCCTGTTTTATTTGTTATCTTACAACAATTTTCTAAGAGTAGTGTGACTGGAATTCATCCTTGTTTGGTGCTCCTTTCACAATAGAATATGCTTGTTGTGTGTTTCTGATTCTCTGTTCCACAATTCATCCATTTCTAGATGCTCTGCTTCAACTATGAGATTTATGTGTTTATTCTTCTGCAACTTCATATAGAGATTCATCCATTGTTAGGTGCCTCTTAAGTAGTTGAATTTGTTCATATGTTCAATGGTTTCCCTCACATAATTCATCCACCGCTAGGTGCTCTGTTAGGTAAGCATCCTCCTATTTCATTCCTCTAAAGATGCCATGAGAGATTCATCCTCTACTAGATGCCTCTCATTATAGTGGGATTCCTCCTCTCTCTGACTGTCATTATATTACCTCAACTTGCTGAACAGGGTGCCTACTTTGCCTCAATTTTTCAGGGAGGCTTTCAATCTCTGTTAAGTTGTAAACCATTGAGATTCTTGCCCTGACTCCATTTGCCAATGGTTCTTCTCCCTTTCCTGTCCTCTCAACTACCAACCTTTATAAAAAAAAATGTTCTTATTAGAAATATGACCTTCTGAGCGTCATTGTTGAATATCCTTGAGTGTGAAATCCCTTTGGCTATTGAGAGATCCCTATCTGATTGTATAAGGTCAGAATACAGTCTAAAGTAGGTTGAAATGGTAACCTTTGGGATTTCCTACAAAAACCATAGGAAAATCACAAAGTGATAACAATCTTGGTGTCGTTTCCAGGGATCGAAACCTACTATCGTCCTACGGAAGAATGACATTGTTTCAGTTCTAAGGTCTATTTGAGTAGCATACAGTAGACACATATTTGGTTGTATTATTCTCTAGCGACTCCAAACTTTACCAAAATCATTTGAAGGTGACTCCACTCAGAAGATTGGTGACTCCATGTTAAAGTTTAGAATTTACAGACAAAAAATTATAGTTACAGGTTTGTAGTAGTTACAGGTTTGTAGAAGCACAAGTGGCAGACAAAAAATTAGTAGTTACGGGTTTGTAGGAGCACACCCTGGACATCAAACCAGTAGTGGACACTTTTTAGTAGATGGCAGTAAGTTTCTAAATGTAGAGGAATCGATTCCATCAGCCTTCCAACAGTGCGAGATACTTGGCAGCCTTTCCACTTTTCCAGTGACTTGGTTTTTATTTTTAGTGTGTAGATTAGATGTGTATCCGAGAAGATAGGAGCAGTTGTTTGGATGGAGTTGGCTATATATTTTGTAATTTTGAATGAAATTGGGGTGGGTTGTTCTCGGAGATGGCTGGGATCTACTCAACTTTGCGAAGGGAAACCCCTGCAAATGTAATGAAGGCCTGTGTATTTATTTGTGATATTAATACAACAATCCTGTTTATGGCCTAAGATTCATCATGGTGCTTATGCTCAACTTGTTTCTTCCCTGGTTTACTTGTTATCTTACAACAGTTTTCTAAGAGTAGTGTGACTGGAATTCATCCTTGTTTGGTGCTCCTTTCACCATAGAATATGTTTTTTGTGTGTTTCTGATTCTTTGTTCTAGAATTCATCCATTTCTAGATGTTATGCTTTAGCTATCAGATTTATGTGTTTATTCTTCTGCAACTTCATATAGAGATTCATCCATTGTTAGGTGCCTCTTATGTAGTTGAATTTTTTCATATGTTCAATAGTTTTCCTCACATGATTCATCCACCACTAGGTGCTCTGTTAGGTAGGCATCCTCCTATTTCATTCCTCTAAAGCTGCCATGAGAGATTCATCCTCTACTAGATGCCTCTCATTATAATGGGCTTCCTTCTCTCTCTGACTGTCATTTTATTACCTCAACTTGCTGGACAGGGTGCCTACTTTGCCTCAATTTTTGAGGGGGGCTTTCACTCTGTGTTTTGATATTCTTTCCCTGACTCCATTTCCCAATGGTTTTGCTCCCTTTCCTGTCCTCTCAACCACCAACCTTTATAAAAACAAAATTGTTCTTATAAGAAATATGACCTTCTGAGCGTTATTGTTGAATATCCTCGAGTGTGAAAGCCCTTTGGCTATTGAGAGAGTCCTATCTGATTATATAAGGTCAGAATATAGTCTAAAGTAGGTTGAAATGGTTACCTTTGGAATTTCCTACAAAAACCATAGGAAAATCACATAGTGATAACAATCTTGGCATCATTTCCAGGGATCAAAACCTACTATCGTCCTCAGGAAGAACGACATTGTTTCAGTTCTAAGGTCTGTTTGAGTAGCAGACAATAGACACATATTTGGTTGTATTATACTCTAGCGAATCCACACTTTACCAAAATCATTTGAAGGTGACTCCATTGGGAAGATTGGTGACTCCATGTTAAAGTTTAGAATTTAAAGCTTTCATGGAAACTTCATTGTTCAAAGAGCTTAGAGGATAAATAGTTTTTTGTCTTCAGAATGGAAAGCTTAGAATTCGATCCAAGTACTTCATCAAACAAAACAACAAGGTTGGTGGCAGACCTTGTTTCTTTTCAAATTTTTTGAAAATGGATTGATTTGTCTTCTAAGCATCATTGATATGAAGATTTTTGTTCCTTGTTATTATCTTATTTGGATTCATGGAACATCCTTAGTCAAGAGGACACGTTAGAATGTTTGCAGAAGCTCCTTATGGAACTTGAGATAGAACAAGAAGAGAATGAAATGAAAACACATGAAACACTACTCCTTATGGAACTTGAGATAGAACAAGAAGAGAATGAAACGAAAACACATGAAACACTACTCGTTGATTCAGAGTAGTATAAAGCAGGATATCAGACTGCAATGGATCACTGTTAAAAGTACTATGACCTTAGGCCTAAGGT
>ML781951.1:142983-176473 GCA_009831015.1 Picea engelmannii | reverse complement strand
ATATTTTTAGTGTGTAGATTGGATGTGTATCCGAGAAGATAGGAGCAGTTGTTGGGATGGAGTTGGCTATACATTTTGTAATTTTGAATGAAATAGGTGTGGGTTGTTCTCGGAGCTGGCTGGGCTCTACTCAACTTTGCGAAGGGAAACCCCTGCAAATGTAATGAAGGCCATGTTTATTTCTTTGCGATATTAATACAACAAGCCTGTTTATGGCCTGAGATTCATCATGGTGCTTATGTTCAACTTGTCTCTTCCCTGGTTTATTTGTTATCTTACAACAGTTTTCTAAGAGTAGTGTGATTGGAGTTCATCCTTGTTTGGTGCTCCTTTCACCATAGAATATGTTTGTTGTGTGTTTCTGATTCTTTGTTCCAGAATTCATCCATTGCTAGATGTTATGCTTTAGCTATCATATTTACGTGTTTATTCTTCTGCAACTTCATATAGAGATTCATCCATTGTTAGGTACTTCTTATGTAGTTGAATTTGTTAATATGCTTAATGGTTTTCCTCACAAAATTCATCCACTGTTGTGTTCTGTGTTAGGTATCCATCCTCCTGTTTCATTCCTCTAAAGTTTCCATGAGATATTCATTCTCTGCTAGATGCCTCTCATTACAATGGGCTTCCTCCTCTCTCTGACTGCCATTTTATTACTTTAACTTGCTGAATATGGTGCCTACTTTTCCTCAGTTTTAAGGGAGGATTTCAGTCTGTGTTAAGTTGTAAACCATTGAGATTCTTTCCCTGACTCCATTTCCCAACGGTTCTTCTCCCTTCCCTGTCCTCTCAACCACCAACCTTTATAGACACAAAATTGTTCTTATCAGAAATATGACCTTTTGAGCGTTATTGTTGAATATCCTCGAGTGTGAAATCCCTTTGTCTATTGAGAGATCCCTCTCTGATTGTATAAGGTCGGAATACAGTCTAAAGTAGGTTGAAATGGTTACCTTTGTGATTTCCTACAACAACCATAGGAAAATCACAGAGTGATAACAATTAGGAATCCCAAATATATAAGTTTTGTTTTCATGAAAGAACATTTTCCCAAATTTACTAACAACTTCTCCTGCTGCAGCCTTCTCAACACCATCTTTAAATGCCTCAAGTGCTCTCCTTCAGTCTTACCGAAGATTAATATATCATCCAAATAAACAATTACAAACTTACTAATAAAATATTTGAGCACTTCATTAATCAACCTCATAAATGTACTTAGTGCATTCGTTAAACCAAATGACATAACCAACCACTCATACAATCCTTCATTCATTTTGAATGATGTCTTCCAGTCATCTCCTTCTCTCATTCTGATTGGGTGGTAACCAATATTCAAGTCTATCTTGGAAAAATAACTAGCTCCCCTCAAACAATACATCAAATCATCTACTTTTGGTAAAGGAAATCTATACATGATGGTTATCTTGTTGATGGCTCTTGAATCTGTACACATTCTCCAACCTCCATATTTCTTTGGACTCAACATAGTTGGTACGACACATGGGATCAAACTCTCTCTGACTAAACCTTTATCTAACAACTCTTGGACTTGATTCTTGACCTCTTCATTCTCGTGAGGTACCAATATCTACGTTGCTTTATTTGGAAGACTTACTCCTGGAATAAGGTCAATATGGTGACAAATACTCCTGATGGGCGGTAATGAGTGAGGTAACTCATCCACCACAATATCAACGAACTCATCCAACAACTCTTGGACTTATACAGGAAAATCATCCATAGATGTACTTGTGAGAATAACTCTCGGCTTACCTACAACAACAAACTGCATTTTCTGTTCTTTCTTGACTTCTTTCAAGAGTTCCTTCCCACTCATGAGAAGTATACTTGGAGTTGCTTCTTCTTTGAATCCTTTATATTCTATTGGTAGAAACATATGTTTACACCCATTCTTCTCCAGGGTATAAGTGTTCTTTCTTCCATCATGTATGACATTCTTGTCATATTTCCACGGTCTTCTCAATAAAACATGACAAACATCCATAAGTATGAAATCACACGGAAATTCATCTTTATAAACTCCTATTTTAAATACAACCTTTCATTACTGACTTACCATTACTTGATGTACTTTATGCAACCACGATACCTTGTACGGATTCATATGCACATTTGTCTCCAGCTTTAGTTTTTCCACCATCTCTGTGGATACTAAATTATCAGTGCTTCCACTGTCTATAATCACCTTACATACCCTATCTCTAGTATTGCAAGCAGTTCTAAACATATTGTTTCTCTGGACTGGTTCTCTTACCTCTTTCTCTAGCTTCACGAGGACTTTCCTCATCATGAGTGATCTTCCTTGTTCGACTGCTTATGCCTTCATCTCTGCCTCTACATTCTTCCATTGTGTTTCAGAAATGTGAGCTTCTCCATTTCCTACATTTTTTCTCTCGGGCCATTCCCAAGACATGTGTCATGTCTTTCCACAAGCATAACACTTCACTTCTCCTCCTCTACCTCTTTCTCTTCCTCTTGAAAATGAATTTATTCCACCAAAATTTCCTCTTCTAGAACTTCCTCCTTTCTCAGTATGGTTGTGATACCTTCCAGCTTCTGGTCTGGGCTTCTGAAACTTTTCCCTTACTGTTCCTCTACCTCTTCTTCTTGTCCAACTTCTCTTCTACTTTTAGGGATACTTGATAAGAATCCTCCAATTTTCTCATAGTCATCATGCTGACTTCATCCTGAATTTCATATCTCATGCCATTAATGTACATGACAACCTTTTCTTCATCATTCTCTCTATGTCCTTCTCTAATGTTCAACTTGTAGAAATATTCAGTGTATTCCTTCACCGACAAACCTTTCTGTCTCAAATTCTGTAGCTTCTTGAACATATTCACTTAATAATATTTGGGTATGAACTTAGCTTTTAATTTCGCCACCATTCTATCCCAACTCTTAATTTTGGACTTACCTTTGCATCTTCTGTTAGCTTGCAATTCGTCCTACCATAACGCTTCATGTCCTTTCAGTCTGGTCATAGCATGCTTAAGTTTATTCTCATCATCAATCTCCTCATAATCGAAGTACTTATCTAAAGCACTTATCCAGTCAAGCAATTCCTCCACATTTAAATTACCTCATACATTGGTACCTCTATTTTTTCTCTGGTTCTCATCTTGATAACAACTCTCAACAGTCACTCCTCTGTTGCTTGTTCTCTTGCAACTTCTTCATCTTCATTCTCACTTTCACTGAAGTCACCCGCATTAGGTTCTCTTCTTTGCGCTGTCTCCATGGCGTCTAACCTTGCACAAATTTGTCTCATCTCTTCTTCCATGGCTATGTTTACCACCGGTCTGTCTCTTCGTCTCCTTGGCAACATCATTCCAACTCTTCTCCTTACATAGAGATCAACACCATTTGATGATATCATACAAGTATTCTTTCTTTGCCTTCTATCTATAGACAAGATCTATGCTCTGATACCACTTGACACAAACCCCCACCTCCTCTTAGGGCCTGCATGACCTCCTGGTCTAGGATCATTCATAGTATGGAGTCGAATTATCTCTCAGGCTCCCACTGAGCCCTCAAATTTCTTATTCATAGGTCATTTCCCTTTTTCTCGTGCTTAAAATCCACTAGTGAGGGTCCTTATATGCTAGCAGAGTCCTCCACCTGACTCTGAGCTAAAATCGTGGGCCAATATTCTTTTTACAGAAGAATTCAGATGCTTTGGAACTCCGGGCTTCGAGACTTCCGAAAGAAATACGTTGCAAACCTTCCAAAGGCCGAACTCACGAACAAATGGACTATCAAAAGGATCGATGATCCTCTTTCTATCAGCAACCAACGACTACGATTGGCTCGAGACAACAGGCTTCAGGAGTCCTGGTTGCTTCAACTTGAAATACCTCTGAACGCTGAATCAGTGGAGGCAATATCTACTCTCCACATGTACCACCTTGATCGATAGTCGATATCAACTCTGACCTTCTGGCCTTCAGGAGTTTTCGAGCCAAACAACCTTGCACTATATTTCCTCTAGAGTACCAAACCTCTGGTTTCCAATATTTTCTGACACGTGACTCTTCGCGCCAACGACTTAGATTCCTTCTGAGTTTCATAACTTCAGGAATCTTTCACACTTCCGCTACAACACCTCCAAACATCTGGATAGCTGAACTTTCGAACAACTCTGGATCTATGGACACGTGTCCCCAAAATCAGACGGTCCATATTTTCTTTGGATCCCAGGACTTCGGGAAATCCATATCCTCCACAATACTTTCTCAAAAATATCCAAACACTTGAAGTCTGAAGGACTTCAAAGGTAAATACCAATGCAACTTTCCTAGATCTGACGACTAGGAAATATTTTCTTCTCCTCGAGTGGGTCTCGTCCACTCGATCCTTGAAAATGAAGGACTCTCCCCTTCAAATGACTATGTTCACTCTTTCTCCTGATCTTTAACACTTGAAATCTTTGGGCTTCCTGTGCACTCCTTGCACCTCTCTGGAAACTTCACACTTAAATATTTTGAGAAATATTCCTATGCACTCCTTGTGCCCGCCTTCCTCAAGACTCTTCAACACTTGCCTAAATGTTGGCCATGTGCACACCCTGCAAGGGCCTTCTTCGATATTTTATACTCCATTGAGTATACATGCACTCCTTGCACTCACTCTACACAATTTCACGTTATATCTTTTGAACTTATGAGTCTGTACGCGACTCTTCCTTCACACTCCTTGCATGGCTATTGTTCACTCCTTGCACCAGTGCTTCAGAAGAGAAACAATTGAAACTTACAGAAAACTACAGGTTCATTCAATTAACCATAAAATGCATACACATGCATATAAAACACAGAAATAAAATGACACGACATTACCCAATTAACTCATAAGGAAAACATGTACAGAGTTCTGGAAGCAATTCTCCTTCTATTATATTCCTTCATTTACATAGGTTCTCTTACAACTCTTTAATAACTCTCAGTAGCAAGTACAAATTCTTTCTCAACTTCTTCAACCACCCATTTGGGCATACATTACATATATTTATACACAGAGGGGCTTCTTGAGCCTTCCTACCGACTACACTAGTGCTATCATATCATATTTAAAGAACTTTCCCACTAAAGCTTATTACAATAAATAACATTTACAACCCAAATACGAGTCACTACTCGATATCTGTACATTCCTACATCTTATTAAGATAATTACAATATTTGGCGGCCTCATGTAATGGCTCAAGCCTCGAAATATTAAAAGCTTTAATTAAAATTCTTTCAAAACAAAAATGACGCGCTCTCCTTTTTGGATCCCAAAACATTTTTGAATGCACGCTTGATTCTGTGTTGTCCTCCACTCGGCTTGATTAATATTGATGATGATGCTCCTGCATCAACACATCTCCTGAATCCATTCATAATGGCACTATCCCAGATTCCTTCACTGCATGTTTGGTCCCCATACCAAGTTCCACATGCATGTTCAAGTCATACTATGTGAAGCTCTCGAACAACTCATGTGGCCCTATAATATGACATGTGGATCCACTATATATTAGCCATGCACCAATTGATATGGTACCCAAGGATTTTTGGGAAACAAGTAATAACTCTGTCTGTTCAAACTTCTTGGTAAATTCATCCATTTGATTCCTTGTTGACGTAGCTACCTTTGGTTGTGTCCTGTTCACCCTTCTTCATCTTTGGACACTGTGAAGCATAGTGTCCCTTCTTATGATAATGAAAAAAATTGAACTTACTTAGGTCCTTCCATGTGCTAGCTTGTGAAGATGAATATCCACCTTTGTTCATACTAACCTTCCCCTTGCCCCTCCTTTCCTAATTAGAAATTGAAAGGTTCTCCACATAACCATCCTCTTGTGAACCTCCCAAAGCCTCTCGAAGAGTCTCCTCCTGGATGCAATCATCCCACAATCACCCGAAGTATTGAAGCTTTTCTCAAGCACATATGGCTTCAATGAACAAAGTCCAAGGCTTGGTTAAGCCATTCAAGACCACCCTCACTAACTCCACATATGTCACTATCTCACCGACTGGCCCCAGCTGATCAAGAACTTGAGTGATCCTGGTGAGGTAAATTGTCACTGAATCAATATTGTACATCTTGGTGTTCTTGAGTCAGTCCCTCAATACCATATTTTGGTTCTCGTTCTTACTCTGAAATAAATTCATTAGAGTCGAGAAAATCACATGGGTTGAATTTTCCTCAGATAGATGAGGAATAATATGGTCCCTTACCAAATCTAAGATAATCCACATTTCCTTGGCCTTGCTTTCCTCATGCAGATCCAACTATGTAGGATCTGTTGGGGTGGTCACTACGGTCTCTACATGACTCCACAATCCATTCTCCCTCAGGAGAAACATGATTTACTCTTTCCATGGAAGAAATTTAGAGGCACCCTCCAACCACTCCTCATACCTCAACCTAGTTGTTACTGTCTTCAATATTTAATCTAAAAAACACTAAAAAATGTGCCCATCCCCTTAGGTACAAAAATAAAAAATATTTTAGGTTTCCCAGGACTCGTTGTCTGCTGCCCAAATTTATTGCCCACTGAATGAAATTGCTGCCCACTACCCAGACCTGTTTTCCATTTTCTATACCCCTCCTCGAGGACTCCCAATGATTCCTAGTGACTTATGCAACTTCTTGAGTCCTTTTGGGATGCTTGAAAATTTTTAGGGTCTTCTCAAGGATTTCTAGTCCCTACAAGGTTATCACAGCTTGTTGGTGGCCCTACTGGTGGTTAGTTCTGTTAGAGGATGGTTTGGTCGACGACTCTTCCAACAACTAGATGACATCTATGCTAGGTCGGAGAATCTCCTTACCCATGCATCCTCAACCTGACTATTCTCTATTCCATGCATACTGCATCCTGTGACCATAGATCTTCCCAACCGTCTGTCCACTCATCTTTCAGCCTCTACAAGTGGCCATCCTCTATCAATGTATTAAGCCACCATGCTATCTCCATGTCCAACACTTTTTTATTCCAGGCTACTACTCCCGACAACACTTGCAGTCACCTCCAATGCCCAGTGGAGCTACAAAAACCTGATCCACTCAACAAATAGGTGTAGCTGGAACAATAAAATGGTGGTTGGTTTGACCTCTGCAATTTTCGGCTGTTGCAAACTCCATGACCCTAGTCGTCAACTCAATCCACGAATATCTACAAAAAAGAGAGGCCCAATATTTACTTGACAATAACCAATCACAACCCAATCTTATTCCTTAGCAGTAGATGTGCAGTGATCTGAATGAGTCATACACTGTACAACCTGTACGAATGTTGTATGGTGGTTTTATGGCTGTTGTACATTGTACACTTTTTTTTCCTTTTACCCTTTGCTTGGCTTGCAGAATAAAAAAATTCCCCACTACTAACTACAGAAAAAAAATCATGCGTCCAATCTAGTTCCTTCATAATTCATGGCTCTGATATCATGTTAATTTCTATAAACCTAGCACTCAACCATTAATTCCAATCAAAACACATTTACTGAATAATATTACAACTAGGTTATTAACGATAAGTTTAGCAGAAGCAAATAAAATAGAAAATGAAACACATTGCACAAATATTTCTGGGTAAATAACCCTTGGAAAAACCCTGAAGGGAAAACCATATCTGTGAGAATTATTATTATTATGTTGGGCTCTCGTCTTGGGAAAATGGCCCACCTGATGAATACAAAAAAAATAGATAACTAAGCCCTACAAACCTCAATAGAAATCCTTTGATCTTGTTGGTTGGATGTTATCTCCCTTGCTGCCCCTTTGCTCCTATTCTCAACCCCTACAATCCACACTTGGATGAATGTCCTTCTCAACCCAATCAATGAGAGCTCACTCTCTCACTCTGTGTGTATCTATTGTGTGTCTCATCCTCTCACATAGGCTGTCTTTTATAACCTTGAGTTTACCCTAAGTACAAAACCCTAGATCTTGTAAAGTGATCAACGTATGAGATCTAATATCATGTTCACTTTATATATAATGACTAGTACTTAATTTAATTACTAATTCCAAATACTTAGGCATTTAATAAAATTAAAATCAAGTTTTTACAAAAATACATTCACTTAAATAAAGTGAATCTCCTATGATTTTGAGAGGCATTCAAGATGACTCCCATGTGTTGACACAAACCTGCATGGAAGTACATGTCCGATGCTACTAAAAACATCAACTGACAATTTATTTTCATTTGAAGTAATGATGAGTGAAACCCCTTTTCCTTAGGTTTGTTTATAGACATGCATAACTTTTATGTTCTCCCATGCTCAAGCTTTGCTCTATAGGTTTCATCACTTTTCATTTTGGCTCAACATATGATCATTGTTCATGTGTAGGTACTTCATCCTTTTTTTGATGGAAAGTGAGAAAGATATAAAATAATTATCTCCCCACTTTAAAGGATGGTATTTCTCTTTCTTTGATTCCCAAGGAAGATCAAGGAGATTAATCATGGGATGGAGAAAGGACTCTCTATCCTTCACAAATTATTAGGCCTTTCCTTATAGATTAGTAACCACTCTGTTATCAAGGATATAGAAATCTATAAAATAATTGTCTCCCCACTTGAAAGGATGGGATTTCTCTTTAGTTTATGCCCAAGGAAGATCAGGGGAATTGATCATGGGATGCAAAAATGACTCTATATCCCTCACAAATTATTCGGCCTTTCCTTCTAGCTTAGGAACCACGTTGTTATCAAGGATATAGAAAAGGATCTCAACTACATTGATATAGAATGGATCATTATATAATTTTTCATATATCTTAGTACTTTCTAGGTGGAAAATTGGAGGAATTGGCTTGCAGTGCCCATTTTAGTGGTAGGTCCCAGTTTGGGGATTTGAGGTTCAGAACCTTCCAAATCCATTTTGAGGAATAAAATGGCATATTTTGGGTTAAAAAACTTTATAATAATATTTCACAACCCCTTAATGTTTTTCTACACATCAATACCTTTCCAACAATGCAAACATTGCCTCAATCGAAACTCATATGTGGAAGTTATACCTCCCGCAAGTTGACCTACCTTATTGACCACCATGGTATGAGTGGATGCCATGTCATCCCCCAATACTCATACATGTGGGGCTAGCCACGTCTGTAATTTCAATAATATTATATAAGGTCCAAACCTTATCACTAATTGAGGTTTGAGGATAAAAAAACCTTAACCCTAGATGACTATCAGGCTATGTTAAATATAGGGTCTCTAGGAAGAAAAGGGGTTCCATTCTTTTGTATTATAATTCTTCCATATTTGAGAATAGGATCCAAGGAGTGGGATTTGATATCATAAAATAGGTAGGAAGAAGAGACTATAGTGTCCATTTAGGCCACACAGTCATAGGAAACTCCATAGTGAGTTCCCCTTTCTTTGTATTTTCATTTTGCATAACTAAATAAAAGAGAGAATAGGCCTCACCTTCTAGATGGGTTTTCTTTTGTATTGGGTTTCCAAGGATACATGTTGTGTACAATTTTGTGGATGGTATGTATATTTTATTTTTCTTTCATTTTTGTATTAAGTTGTTTTCATAAATTCGAGCAATAATCTAGTAATAATTAATCTGCGATCTAAGGAAATTAATTGCATAATTTAATATTTTAGAATATTATAAGATCTATTCTTGCGAACTATTCTTGTGGAATATCCATGGTAGTTTAAAAATAATGAATTAACAAATATGACTTGTATGCATATCAACAATGCTACTAGGAAGGCACCCTACAAAAACTGTGGTTCCATTAAGGCTTAGTACTGGTAGAGGGGGGACCTAAACTTCACTCTTGGTTCTTCAAAAACATAGGGCCCAACAACATAGATGGATCCCATTTCATATTTATTCATCACCAAACTAGATATTGCGGGCTTGTTGGACATCCATCCTGCAAAAATCTCTMCCATGTGGAGAAATATGAGAACTAGGGAGGCTCGGGTGGAAAAAAATTTAGACCATTTTTKATTTCTAAATATTTTCTTAAAGACAAACTCAAGATTTGTCAATGGGGATTTTCGAGGGGTGACTCAGACCACAATCCTATCATTATGGAACTATCTCCCCTTCAAGAGAAACCCCCTAGCCCCTTCAAATTAAACATATCTTGGCTAGGGGATGAGTCCTTTATAAATAAAATAAAGGAAATGATGGAGATCATACAATCCCTCCTCCCCTAAATCCTCTCCTTTACAGTTTGATCAAAACTTAAAGAGAGAAAAACAAGATGTTATTACCTCGTCTAGGGAAAAGAGGAAAAAATATGAAAAACTTTTGTASGAAATTTAGGCTAAATTGGAAATCTTCTACCAAGGAGAGGGACATGGTTTTCTTACAAAATTCCAACAAAAAGGAAATCAATAACCTTGAGGAAAATCAKAGGAGAATATTGCTTGACAAAGAAAAGGAATGGAGAATTAAGAGTCGAGTGATCTTGCTACAAGTTTCTGATTAACACAAAAAATTCTTCCACCATTTTGCAAATAGTCTAAAGAACATCCACATGGTTTGGATGATTGATAAGGCTAACTAGACCATGGTATATTCATTTTCAGATATGGTAGCTAAAGGAGTGCATTACTTTAGAACTCTTTTTAATGAAGAAGCCAAATCCACCATTAAATCTATCCTCAAGGTAGCTAGCTTCGTGCCAAGTTTTATAAACTCCGCGGATGACAAATCCTTGATGGAAGAAATTTCCAAATAATAAATTCTCAGCACCTTACAAACATTTCAGAAGGATAAAATCACAGCTCTAGATGGGCTTCCAATTGAGTTTTTTCTGGGGTGTTATGATTTTATTGAGAATTACTTTTTGAAGGTGGTTGAATGTTCTCAATCCATAGGTCAAATTCTAGCTTCTTTCAACACTACCTTCCTAGCACTTATCCCCAAATATGATAACCCCTTGAATTTTGAAAGCTTCAATCCCCTCTCACTCTAAGACAACATTTATAACATCATCTCCAAAATAATTTCTTGTAGGCTAAAAGCCATACTATCAAGACACATCTCTCTAGATAAATTTGGGTTTTTGAAAGGAAGATTCATGAAGCGATATGACTATAACAAGAAGGATTGCACTCCATTAGAATAGGGAATAAAAAATCTCTCACATTAAAGGTATATCTCTCAAAGGACTTTGACAGAGTGAGTTGGTTATATCTCAGAATCATCCTCATTCACCTCAGGTTCAATCATGCTTTTTTTATTTGGGTGTTAAGTTGTATCAACTCATCCTCCTTTGATATTCTAATCAATGAATAAAATTCCCCTTTCTTCAAATAAAAAAAGGGAAATAAGACAAGGATTCCCCCTATCCTTGCTCACCTTTCTTCTAGTAGCTAATGACCCTAATAGATTATTAAAGGTAGCCTATGTTGTTGGAAGATTAAATAGTATAAAATTGGGTCCCTCTTGTAGCATAAGCCACCTCCTTTTTGTGGATGACATTCTCATTTTTTATGAAGGTTTGAGGGAAACTATTGCAAATATTCAAGAGATCTTGGATCTCTTTTGTAAAGTCACAATAATGAAAATTAATATGGAAAAAACCTTGTTGATCACCTCGGGACTCTCAAACTTGGAAAGGATCAAAATTTATTATATTTTTTCCCTTTCAATTAAGAGACTTTGAAGATGGACTAAAATACTTGGGATTCCATATGAAAGAAAAATAATACAAGAAAGTTGATTGGCTATGGCTTCTAGCAAAATTGGAAAAAAAATCAATATATGGTACAATAGATGGCTCTCTAGAGGAGGAAGATTGGTCCTAGTCAAGGTAGTGCTAGAAGTTATCTTGGTATATTGGATGTCACTAGCTTGGATCCCAAAATGAATCCTAGGAAATATTAAGAAAATTTTCTTCCGGTTCCTTTGGTCTAGGGAAGGCGGGGAGAGAAAATTGGTACTAGCCTCATGGAAAATTCTAGTGGTTCCAAAAATCCTAGGGGGGTTGGGGGCTGAAAAACATATTCTGATTCTCAAAATATCTTGTAGCTAAAAATGTCTAGAGTCTCATCTATTTCACTTGGATATGGGCACAAGTGACCAAGGAAAAATACCCCCCCTTAGGAATTCATTGTGGATTGTGATGCAAGAGGATCCACCCCTCCTACCTATTAGAGTAAATTTACAATGGAATTCCTTCTATCGTGCAAACTTGGGAGTGTAGACATTCTAAAACTTCTATTGTATAATAGAATCACACAAATTTCTCAAATATATAATGCTACAACCACCAAAGGTGTGCATCCCCACCATCTTCTCTTCTGTAGCACAAGTAAATGGATGCTACAAAACACAAGTTTGCACTAACATATCTACTCCATATTTTCAAATATGCAACATGAGAGTTCCAACCTATACAATTCATTGTACAAATTTTTTATATATATTTCACAACATCTCTATGCTCTCTTCATAGTCGCATCAACCTACACGTTATTCCATTCAATCCTACAATCAATGGTTAGTTTATAAACCAAGGAACCTATCCTTTCTCATACACAGACTTCTATCATGAGTATATATTATGTAGACCCTCTTATATGCTCTAGTAGTATTTGCACTTAGATTTATATTCAAACAAAAACTCTCATCCTCATGAGCATCATACAGAATAGAACTTAGTCATGGTTCAACACTTTGAAAAACTTCTCTATACAATTCTTAGACTCATGAATAATTTCATAGCTATCTAATATTTCCACACATGCACATGCATGCACGCGCATGCGTGCGTGCACACACACACACACACACACACACACACACACACACACACACACACACAATGATAGGGATTCAGAGTGACATTGTTCTCTACATGAGCACAAATTATCCATACTCAACATCCCTACAAAATTAAGCATCCATCCAATAGAATGAAATCTACAACAATACATACAAAACACATAACAATATAATTATCACACAGACTCATACACACATATGCACATGGATTAATTCTGGAAAATTGAACTCCTTTATTCATTTATATAGAGAATAAATACAATGGATCAATGGCCACATATCATCTTACAAAGCTCATTAGGTTTCCAGGCCCAATGCCATGGAATCTTCAACCATTACCTTATATCACACTTGAGATCTCCTCTCTTCTTTTTCGAGCCACCTCTATTTTTTTTCCAATTTCCTTCTCGCCTCATTCATGTTGTGTTTATTTATATTCAAGAAACTATTTTCCTTCAACTTCCAAATGAGATTCTCTTTCCCTTTTGTTTTCAAATTCTACCTTTTCATTTCCATGTTAAGATTTGTCCTTTTCTTCTATAGTGATTCACCTCCCGCAATGTGACCTTCCAGATTCCACTCAACAATGCACTTCATCTTAAACACATCCTTTGAACAACCTTCTACACATGCACACAAATTTCCTCTTAACCCTTACTATTTTCTCTTGTGCATTTATATTTTATTAATTCTATAGCAGCACGCCCATTTTGGAACATTGTCACAATCCGTAGCACTGTTACATTTTGTAGCAACACTGTCACATTCTGCAACTTGTCATGTTCTGTAAAAACTAATTTTGGTTCTATATAAATATTCATGATGAATCTTCAAACTGATTTCGATTATCATGAATCAAAATCAGTAGGTTATTAAGAAATCATGCCCTCATGATTATGAGGTCAACTATTAAAATCTCCAACTATCCAATGCAACTTTCATCACTATTTCCTTCAACTCTACATTCTTCATTGTTGTACATTGAACTTCACAAGGAATACAAGGCATATTCTTTTTTCTACATATTCTTTCTCCAACTCATTTATGATATCTTCATTTTCATTCCTACATATCTATCTACAACAATAGAACAATACTCTTATCATGGAAATATGAAATTTCATCTCATTTCTGCTGCAACTCACATTCTGGTATTGCTACCATATTTTTCTTTCTTCCTTCGTCACAAAAATAACTAGTCAAATGATCCTCATCTATGCATACAATTCATAAATCTAATTGGGTCATGTCCCATCCAAGACATTCCACTTCCCTTTTTCATGTAGTGTACAAAGTTCCTTCAGTGCATCCAACTATTCATTCTCAAGGCCACACAACCTAGAGTTACATGCTCACATGTTACACCTCTCTTGACTCAATCCACAACCACATGTAGACTACCTCAATCGATGATTCTATCAACATATTCACTTTTTTCACAAATTAAAATTATCAGAGACATACCTTCAATATCCTTCCTCCTTACACAACACCTTTACACTTAGTTCTCAACACATTCTCATTCAACAACCTTTAATCCCTATAACATTCTTCTCCGACATGTCTTGTTTGTCCAACATATTTTTAATATTCTCTCTTTCTCTATAAAAAAAATCTTCATCAACTTCCTCTTTAATTAGGACAATAATTTTTCATCCATCTTCATCTTAGTATCTTCACTCGTGCTTCCTCCTTGATCACTTATCTTCATGGCATATTGTTCTACACATGCTTCCTCTTCAAACATATTCATCATCTACAACCTCAGTGATTTACAATTGTTGTAATATCTACAAATTCCCTTTCCTTTCACATCATATTTCTATTTCATCTTCTTTGACTGATATTCATATATCCTTATCAAACAAGTACAATCACTTTCATTTGCAGTTGTAAATTTCCTTGTTCCTACAAACAAGGGAATAACATATTAAGGGAAAACAAACAATTGCATATTCACTCCCTTATTTTTTTCACTACATCTGACACACACCACATGTTCCTCTATATTCAATTGTTGTATGCTTATACATATCTATTCATTCTCATTTCTTTTATATTCAATTCCACTATGAATGTCTAGCCACCATATTGAAACAATTTGTTACCACCATCACATTACTACAAACATGTTCCTCATAATATAGGAGTCCAATATCCAATCCAAGAAACCTTCTGACTGCATTTTCTCTTACAACATACTTCTTTGGTTAATGTTTCCACTCACCCATGACATGGAGTCATATCTTCCTCTTCCATATCACACTTTCAACAAGTGTCCCTTGTGTATCCAACATTCATGCTACAACTTCCATGCACTTTAGACTCATTTCAAATGACTATCCTTTTATCTCAAGATAAAAATCATGGATAACCACCACCACAACTGCCATTTCATTAGATCACGTTTTTCTCTGATGAACCACACTATCTCTATATTTAGCAGTAAACTATATCAAAGACTATCTTCTTTCTCAATAGAAACCTTATGGACCTTCTTTACTTCATTCAACCTTCTATTCTTGACTATCTTCTTCTTCTTGCAGCTTAAATATTTTCCCTTTAACAAATTCATTCCTTTTGTTTGACATTTGGTCCTTTATCTTGTGCATATTCTTTTTCTTATCCTTTGAAATTCTGCTACTCCATCATATCCAATTCATTTTTTATCTATTTCTTCCAAGGCTAGGTTCCTCACACCTCCTCGACCTTCTCCTCTTCATGGTGAAATCCTTTGGAGTTGTCTCTTAGTCCATAACCAGACTACCATTCATAGGCCTTTCTTATAAAAATTCCTCCCATCACTCTTCTGCCAATAGACATAAGTTGAGACAACCGTCTCTGAAGTCTCTTTGTTGCCACAGTTGCATAGGAATTGATCTTGCAGAACCCAACTCTAAAAAGAGAATTAGCTATGATAATTCTACAAATTCTCAACCAAAATTGAACCTTGATTTGATATTATTACAAATTATTTCATCCCGGAGTTGTGGCTAGATTTGACACCACTTGATGCAATAGGAACCACCCCTCCTACCTGTCAAAGTAAATTCACAATGGAATTCCTTCTCCTACACAAAATAGAGATCATAGATTCTCCCAAACTTCTACTACATAATATAACCACACATATTTCTCAAATAGAGAATGATACAACCACTAAAGTTGTGCATCCCCACTATCTACTCCTTTTTAGCACCAGTAAATGGACACTACAAAACACAAGTCTACACTAATCCATCTACTCCATATTTTCCAATTTGCAACATGAGAGTTACAACTTGTACAATGATTTCTACAAAAGTTACATATATTTGAAGATATATCTATGCTCTCTTCATGGTGGAATCACCCTACAATTTATTCCATTCAGGCTTGTAATCAACGATTAGTTTATAGACCAAGGAACATATCCTTTCTCATACACATAATTCTTTTTAGAACCTCTTATATGCTCTGGAAATATTTGTGCTCAAATTTATATTCAAACAAAAACTCTCATCCTTGTGAGCACCATACACGTAAAACTTGGTCATGGTTCAACACTCTCACAAACTTCTCTATACAATTCTTAGACTCAGTAATAATGTCATAGCTTGTTGATATTTCCACACACACACACACAAACACACACATATATTATGATAGGGATTCATAGCAAAAATATTCTTTATAGGAACTAATCTGGATATGATCATAATATAATTTTCATCTATCTTGGTACTTTTTGGGTGGAAGAAAATGGAGGAATCGGCTTGTAGGACCATTTTAGCGTGACGTCCCATTTTGGAAAATTAGGTCCAAAACCTTCCAAAGCCATTTTAAGGCATTAAACATAATTTTTTGGTAAAACAAAAAACTCCCTTGCACTCCCCATACCGATGTTATACACATCGATACATTTCCAACAATGCAAGAATCACCTCAATAGGAGCTCATATGTGAAAGTTATGTCTCCCACAAGTTGACCTACCTTATTGAACACCATGATATGAGTGGATGCCATGTGAACCCCCATTACTTAAATGTGTGGGGATAGCCACATGTGAATTTTCAAGAAGACTTTAGAAGGTCCAAACCTTATCACTAATTGAGGGTTGAGGAAGTCAAAACCCTAACCCTAGACAACTATTGGGATATGTTAAATACCTGGCTGCTAGGAGGAGAATGGGCCCCATTCTTTAGCATTGTACTTGTTTCATATCTGAGAAAAACATCTAGGAGAGGTATTTTGAGAGAATAACAAAGGAGGAGGAAGATTATGTAGTGTTGGAAGTAGGCCAAAGAGGAAAGGAAGGCGATTTTGGGAAAGAAAGCATGCACAAGGAAAGTGACAGTTGGAAGGAAGAGTAATATGCACGCATGCATGGAATACCTAATGACATTAGGGTTAGGGTTTTGGCAATGTATTGTAATGGCTAGTGAGCCAGGAATGCATAAATATAGATACCTAGGTCACATAGGGAGAGCAAAGGGGAGAAGGGACGAATGCGATGCAATGGATGCTATGTAATATTTTGTTATATGAACTAATTTTGTAAGTTGTTGAGCTAGAGAGGATTGAGGAGGGTAGATATTGAGGGCTAGATCGTAGGACGAGAAGCCTGGTGAGATCTAGTTCGCCTCATAATAGATCTTAACCCAACTGAGAAGAGTTGTAAAGTGCGTGGTGCTGTAGTCAAGAACTACTTTAATAAAAGAGCTAAGAGCCAGATATTTGTGGATGTATCCCGGGGGGGTGAACCACGGTAACACCTGTGTTATGTGATTGAATGCATGTGTTTCTTTATTCTCTTTAGTAGATATTGATATGCTAGATGAATGAGTTGTTATAATTCATGATTAATCATAAATGATATTGCATTACGTTAATAAGTTACAATAGAACCCGCAACATACAATTATCAGATTCTCCACTCAATCCTAGGCTGCAAACACATGAGTATTGTAGCCACCCATTAAGACTATCTCAGGTGAGACGACGCAGTGCACCCTGTGCGTTGTGTTGCCTTCTGGTTTACCAAGAGGGCCGATAATTTTAGAGGCTTTGTTGGAACCCCGAACAAACATGAAACCTGGGTCACTCAATACAAAATCAGACATGATATATAACTATAACCAACAAATGATTCTATTGTCGTTGGTAGGAACAATAAAGGATTGAGTAGATGAGATATGTTGAATATCTGCTAAAAAATATGTAAGATCTGCGAGAGGTGGATCAAGAGAATATTAAAGCAGAGAAGAAAGCAATGAGCCACTAAAAGGGGATGTTGAGACCATGGAACCCCACAAAAGAAGAGATCAAAATCTCGCTAAGGACAAGAGAGTTGGAGTTTTCACAAAAAGATAACAGAAACCCTAAAGTAACACCCCACAAATATCTTGAGAAATACGTGTTTATTGATTTGCATGAAGTCTTTTTCTGTGATTTTCCACACTTATTGCAGGAGTGGATACTAAGGTTGAAGGAAAACCACACAATGAACCAGATCCAACAGTTAGAGTGGACCCTAGTACATATTGAGTAGTTACAGTAGGTGAACAACAAATTCACCCGCACAATAGATTTTTGGCTCGACAACATTGTGGCAGGATTTATAACAAAGTTTGCAGTAGATACAATGAAGTCGTATAGCGCAAAGGAGAAAGAATTTCTACGTGGGCCTCGAGGAAGGTACACTAGATCGTTGTATACTTCTATTAAGATACTGATATGCAACAAAGGCGTAATGGAAATGGAGTTGGATAGCTAAACTTCCCTGCGTGCATGGGGGAAGGGGGAAGCATTGACAAAAAAAGGAGAAATGGAAGGAAGAAAGGATCAGGGAAAGAAGGAGGAACCCTTGGACCCAATAATGATGGATGAAAACCAGATCAAGAGAATCATGGTGACAGATGGAAAGATGCGTAGCAGAGTACCTTACCAATACAAGGTGAAGACAAAGAAGAGAGTCGTAGCCGTGAGGGAAGGCTTGGCAAATGAGGAAGAAAAGGTATAGGATCTTCGAGCTGTGGAGTAGATTGAGGAAATCCCGCGCACAACATATGAGAGGAAAATGAGAGGTCCAAGAACAAGAAGAGAAGGCAACAATCTTATCCATATTAATGTCAGTGTGGAAACCATAAACCCATGTGCGACTAATACACCAAAGAGAACACCACCATTTAGACAATCAAATTTCGAGAGAAGAAAGACAACAAGAAGTACATATACACTAGGAACAACAACTGGAGGAGCGAGTTCAGGCAACATTAGTCAAGTATCTACACCGCACAAAGTTAGTATTCCAACGTTCAGGATGAAAGGACATGATCCCACCATCAGGTTACCATAATTTAAAAGAGAAGCATCGGAGGACCCGAAAAAACATTTGTTCATCTATGAAAAGATTTGGGAAGCAAAAAAGATCACAGACGAAGATACTGAACTGGCACAGCTAGCGATTACACTAAGGGATTGTGCACTGGATTGGTATATGAGTTTAGCTATGAAAATACAAGAGGGACAACCAGAACAATTGCAGACATTAAGAAATTTCTGATAAACGAGTTCCAGAAGCCGAGTTCATAAGATCAATACATGAACGAGATGATCAAAATTAGAAAAAAACTGGGAGAATCCGTATGGGATATTGACCATAGATTCAAGTGACTGAAGGGAAATTTGAAATATCTCATGACCGATAGGCAACATAGGAACATGTTTGTCAATTCACTTCTACCACACTTAAAATATCTATTGCGACAACATAAGTTTCAGACGCAAGCAGAGGCTCTGCAGGAAACCCTGCAACTAGAGGAAAACCAATATTAGCAGACGGACCCAACCATCGAAGAACTGAAGGAGGACTTGAAGAATTTAATGTTCCAGTTGAACCAGAATAAAAGTAAGGACAAACTAGAAGTTGTTTGGTGTACTACACGCAGGATGTAAGGACACCACAAGAATGAATGTCCAACATTCACACAGTATATGGAAGCAGGAATGCCAAATGCGTTACCAACAAGAGGACTATGGTGCACAATCTGTAAGAAACCGAGAGATGATCCATATCACTACCCAATGATGCAAAAATACCAGACAGTCCCAAAGATCTCATATTGCAACTTTTGCAAGTCAGTGGGCCATGATGACAAATATTGTAGAACTATGGATTTGATGCAAGAGAGAACATCCGATGCATATAGAGTGCAGGAAGAAATGATGATTGGGAAAGCCACACCCCAATTTAACCAAGTTCCAGCCCCATACAACACTGCACAACAACAGTATAATATTGCACAACAACCATATAATATTGTGCATCCACAATACAACACAACACAACCTCAATACAATACCCCACAGTACAATCATGCACCTCGGTATAATGCGCCAAGAGGATATTGAGAAGGCTACATAGGTGTAGGACGAGCGAGGGGAGGTTTTGGAAGAGGCAGAGCACTAGTGGTATGTCACAATTGCCAACAACCTTAACATTATGTAAGGGAATGTCCACTTCCACCAGCAACGGGTATGTATTTTCCCGCATCGGACCATGATATAGAAGAATGTCCGACACTATTAGTAAATATACATGAAAAGAGGAACCAAAACAACCAGAATGTTCAATGGATTTCAGTCGAAGTGAGGGACGAAGGACAAAACATCAACATAGTCACCCGCATACGAGCTAAAAAAGGAAACGACGCAGTCTGACATGAGCCAGTACGACACCAATGGGTGAAGAAGAATGCCTAACCAAGGAAGATGTTTGATGCACATAATGAGAAGGAGATATTTAAGTAAGACGAAAAATAATTTCAGAAGGACGACATTGCATTGACTTCAACTGCGTAGCAAAGCAAGGAAGCACCAGAGTATGATATGCCTCCATTACTAGATCATACCAACAAAATGAAACCCATAGGATAAGTAAGTACAATCAAAGGATTTTTGTAATCATGTGTAAAAGTATTGAATGATCCATCATCTATCAAAATATTGCAAAACATATTAGAAATATGTAGTATAGAGACGGAAGGAAAACTAGAACAAAAAATAGTCAATCACCTACATGCAAGGAGAAAAACAAGTAGGGAGTTCAGAAAAAATGCCAACATCGAAGATTTCAACATGGGAGATATTATACTAGATATACGATCTAAAGTTAATGTATTACCAAAGATGACATGCCAATGCATGGGAGAGCCCACATTAGGATATTCACCTATTCAACTAAAACTAGAAAACCAACACAGGGTCCTACCAATTGGTAGACTGAAAGGAGTGACAATAGATCTTGATGAAGTGCACACTAAAGTAGACTTTGAAGTGATTGAAATAGTGGATGACACAACACCATATCCAACGTTTCTTGGTTTGGATTGGGCGTTTGACAACCATGCCATAATCAATTTGAAGACACATAAAATGATATTTGAGTCAGGTGAATATAGGGTCATCACACCATTAGACCCATCAGAAGGAGAAAGGTTTGTAGAACCCACTTGCTTAGACTTAGAGGAGATCAACCAGTTGTACAAAACAACTGTGCGCTATGAGGATTATGTGAACCTAACTACAAATGGGATACTCAGTTGGCGGAGCATTACTTCATGTGCGACAGACTCAAACACCGGTTTAGAGAACTGATAACAAAGTCTACACGAAGTTTCCACGAGAAGATGTGTACGAATAGACCGCATAGTAAGATGGGTAGGCACAGAGATAAGGGAACCAACCAGTTTCCATGGAATAAATGATCTAGAAGTATTCTTGGAACAATACGAAGATGAAGTTTTAGAAAATCAGAGAATCTTAACACTTGATATAGCACTCAAGGCCACACCTGCAAGATGGTGGGGCACACATAAAGAGACAATCACATATTGGTACCAATGTAAGCGGTTACTACGCATAAGGTTTGGCGTAGAACAAAAAAACAACAAGGAACAAAAGTACGATGGATAGGGGGCACCAACGGAACACTTGGAGAAGTGAAAAATGCTATGGAAAATGACACCTCCATAGGAATGGCCTCATCACTTCATACACACTCTAGAGGGAATACCAACGAACTTGTATACAGACCAAGAACTGCGACCTGGACGAAATTGAAACAAAATTTTACAGTCACTTTCTCATTCGAGCATGATAAAACCAACATAGATGCAACTCTTAAACATATAAGAGGGGTGATCTTCATCAAGGAACCAGAATTCAAACTCATAACAGAAGAACAACGGCCAAAAAAACAGATAGTCAAAGAAATTTTGTCATGTTACCATGTGCAGGAGGAAGCACTAGATGAAGATGATCCGCGTGATATTCATATCGAGGAAGATAAAGGTGAGAGAGAAGTGGAGGGTTCACCTATAGAATTAGAAGTCATTTTTTCACCGATCAGGGTGAATAAAGTCAACATTGGGACACTTGAGAATCCCAAATGGCTAGCATTGGAGATTACTGGGATGAACAAACAGTAAAAAACATAACAAAGTTACTGCGCGAATACAACGACATGTTCCCCACAACATTTACAGAGATGAAGGGTATAGAAGGAGAGCTAGGAGAAATGAAGATACCACTCAGAGGTTAAGAGAGACCGATCAGACAATGAACATACAGATTGAACCCAATATATAAGTATAAATTCAAAGCTGATATGGACAGGATGCTCGAAGACAGAATCATAGAACCAGTGGAAGAATCAGAATGGATAAGCCCAATGGTAGTTCAGGAGAAACAACAAGGAGGGATAAGGATATGCGTCGACTTGAGTAAGTTGAATGATGCATGCCTACATGACCCGTTCCCTACACCTTTCACAGACGAAGTATTGGAGAACGTAGGAGGACACAAATTTTACTCATTCACTGATGGATTCTCAGGCTACCACCAGATCAAGATAGCCCAGGAAGATAGACACAAGACCACATTTTCTATAGAATGGGGATCCTACCAGTACATAGTCATGTCGTTTGGACTGAAAAATGCACTAGAAATATTTTCCAGAGTAGTCATCACCGCGTTTAAGGAATTCATCCACCAGTTTCTAGAGGTATACTTAGATGATTGGACAATCTATAGTTTGTTGAAAGACCATATAGAGGTCTTATGGGTGATGTCAGAAACATGCAGGCAGTACCAAATATCATTAAACATAAAAAAATGTATATTCGGAACACCGTTTGGGATACTATTGGGCCATATAGTATGCAAACAAGGGTTACTAGTTATTGGCACAGGGGCAGACCCAGGGTTGAATACTTCAACAATGCACCAGTAAAACTCTAACTATCGTCCCTTTCGGAAACACTTGCGAAGTAGATGAATTCTCACCTGAGGTAGAGGTAGGGGGGTTGCATGAATCAAGTGTCTACGACCTAGATGGGACACAGATCTATGATTATAACACTTAACAGAGCACTTAGCCAACAATATGCATTAAGTTATGGTCATTAGTCAAATCACAGATTAAACCCTAAGTACACAACAACACAATAATAACTAAGATCAAGTACTTTTCATCACTTAGAACATAGTTATTGGATCAGATATAACATTCATTTATCATCAATAGAGAACTAAGCATCCATATATCTATATAACATACATAAATACCAATACACTAACAGATAAACAACATAAAAAATATCAACAACATCATACAAATCACATCAACACAGGATATATGTGGTTCACCCCAGTGTGGGGCTATGTCCACCAACTCTTCTTCTTATTTATTAGTCTTCAAGCTTCTGATATTATTCTGATCCTGTGCACAAAGCCATAGATCCAATCCCTCCAAGGGACAAGAAATTTGCGCACACCTTGCCAAATCCTCCTTCCCCAAATTAGGTCAGGTCACAAAGCCTTACACAGTATGTGCACAAAGTCTCTTACAATCACTTTCACTTAGCTCTACAAGTCTTAAAATACTTTAGTCATGCACTAAGCCCATGACCTCCAATGACCTCTACTTACATCGCCTATCCACTTATTTATACATTACAAAAATACCTAAACATGGGTAAACCCATGGGACAACATCCCATACCCGTTACATAAACCCTAATAGCCCAAAAATCTCGTAAAAATGGGTGAGATCCCGCAATCTCCGATTTGCCTGGGAGCTTCGTCTTCGACCAGCTTGTCGAAGTCCCAAAAATGGTCAAACATGACCAATGTTTCCTCAAAACTTGGTCGAGGGCCAACAGGCCCCCAACACTCACCTGTGACTCACCCCGAGTCACTCTTATCTAGGTAATATCGCTTTGAATGCCTCGAGCTTAGCTCGAGCTGCCTTGACTTACTTCCTTTCCAGAGTGCCCTTCTCGAAAAACTCCTAAATTACTTTATTGGTGATAGGCCCTTCCAGGTGTTGTTCCACTGTTGCGACCACTTATTCTAGCTGTGAGAATTGTCCCTCGATCTCTTCGAAAAGCATGCAGGCTTCGTCCTGCACTAGCTAGAGTCTCTATGTCACTTCCATAAATATGATATTGATGGTAGTGAACTGCTGTTGCACTATGCGCTTCTCTTGCGACCTCTTCATCTTCTTGACTGCACCAGCTTCATCTGTGTTTGCATGGTGGACGCCTGTTTCTTTTCCTCTTTGAGTTGTGCTTCCAATTTCCTCAGCTCCAGATCTTCTGCAAGACGCTCATAAGTCTGCGCACTTCGATCACTTAATTTCTTACATTCTGAGGTCAATGCCCCGATTCTTTCTACTGCGCTCCTGGAAACTTATTCCCTTTGATCCCACACTTCTTGTGGAGTGCTCGACACTGCTTGAAGTTCTAATGATGCTACTCTTTCTTGAAGATGATGAATGGCCTCAACGAGCTTCCCCACTTGTATTGCAGTTGACTCTGGTTCCTCCTGTGCGAAGCTCGACACATAGCTAAGTGATCTAGTCATTGCTTCCTTGACCATAGTCTTCTCTGCAAGAAGATGGTATTTTTCTTCCTACATATTTTCTTTGTTCTCCTCTAACATCGCCCTAATTTAACTTTTCTTCCGCTGCGCAACTCAAAGTTTCTCTAAGGCATCCTCCTTTTCTTGCTTCATGGATTCTGTAGCCTATTCTTTTTCTTCTTGGGCTCAATGAATTTGAACCTCTATCACATCTTCTAACCTTTGCAACTGGGTGGGCTCATCCCCCAATTCTACATTTTCTACCGAGGATGGCGTGGTAGGCACTTCACGACTCGAATGGATAGCTTGTTGGATGTCTCTGAGCTCTTTCTCTATTCTGCTGTACATCAAATCCTGCTTTGCCACATGTTTCTGCAATATGTCTTCTGAAGCATCTTCTATAACTGTGATGGTGAGATCAATGCCATCCACTGTGAGCACGTTCTTCGACTGAGGCTTGTTGGCACGAGCCTTCTTCCTTGCTGAAGGTTTCTTCGAGGAAACCTTCCTCTTCTACGATGCTTCTGCTGTGGTGAGGGGATCCTTTGGCGTGTAACTTCTCCTTTGTCCTAATTTTCCTCCAATGCAATGTCCTTCTCATCACTTTCTATGTGTTGGACTTTGTCCTTTTTCTTATTTTTCTTTGCGCTTCTCTGTCCATCATGTTCGACCCAAGTGACTAATGGGCTTCCAATGATATCAGGGTCGGAGAGTTCTACATCCTCCACTGGTACAAGGAATTATGCTGGCCATTTCTTAGTGATCTCTTCCATGTCTTCCTCAGTCAACTTATAGTAAGACTGTATCTCCTTCTTACTTTCATCCTCACGTGCGGTGATGTGGATGAAGTGTCGATCTGCGTGGAACTTCGCTAGTGGCCTGTATAGAGGGTATTCGGGGTCATCCATGGAAAGGATTCAATGGAACACTTCAGCTATAGATAATAAGTACGGAAGATAACATTCGACTGCCACTGCTTCGCATATCGTTCATATACCACAAGGTAGCAAACCTCGCGACCAACAGTTCTGATGGCTCAACTTCAGGGAATGTTGCTCCTTCTGGCATCTACTAAGCAACAAATGCAATGAGCACCAGTAACCAACTAAAGTGGAATTCGTATCCTTGGTCCTGCTCTTTGCAACAATTCTTCTCCAACTCGTTGACGAGGTAACTCACCCACTTCATCTGCATTCCTTCGACACACTTTCCTGCGAGGTCAACTATGAACCCTGTGACTTGTGTCAGATGGTTCTTTTGGATGAGATTTACATCGATCAGTTGGAAAGAAAGGCACATTGCGCCATCCTGTATGGAGGCTACCTTGTAGCCTTGCTTTCCCTTCTCTACATCATTGTAGGCTTCCTTTATTCGTTGTTCCAGGGATTGATCTGATGTCTTCCTTAGGTAGAATTGGTGAGGGTCTAGTCCCTGCATGCTTATTCCATTGATTAGGTGGATTAGCACTGGATCCACAGTGACATGCCTATCAAGCCACATATACCCTCCATGGTAGCATGAAAGGAGGGGTTTAATGCAAGCATTAACCTCCTGATGTCGACCGAAGTGGTGGATCTTTATTACGTTCAATATCGTGGAGTGCATGAGCTCCTTAATCCATGACTGGGGAACTATCTTGGGATTCTTCCCAGTCATATTCATCAGGTATCTATGCAGTATGAGCATCGCATAGTTCTTTTGGTCTCCGAGGTTAAAGTCATTGATATTGAGAGTTGGGATCAGTCCCAACTAGGGTCCAACTACGTGTATCCCCTTCAGGAGGTACGCAATGATGAGCGTGTACTCAAAGTCATGAGGGACACTGTCACAGTTTACTGCACCAGTCAAAGGCGGGATGTAGTCTGGAAAGACCGGTGGGATCTACTTCACATTAGCCAAATCATTGCGGTGCTTTCTTCATTTCTTAGTAGCGCGACCAGAATGTCGTCTAGTCAATGGGGATGCTTTCAATATGCCAGTCGACGATGCATGCATTCCTACAGACATGAATTTCTCAGTCATGAGATCCACAATAATTTCCTCCATCGACTTCTCTACTATGCTACGCTCGCCTGACATTCACACTTGTAATAAAATAACTCGGGTAGGCAGATGGAAAATCAAGGTAATCAAATGAATGGCAAGGTATAGACAACACAATGCGGTATGAAATCAATTCTCTATTAGCTCAGATATCTTGGTTTGCAAAAAGTGGTCCTAGCATAGAATCCGATGGGTTAAATAAGAAACATCGTAACAAATTCCTCCAATGGGTAGGAATACCTCGATCAATATGAATCCACCCATTATAGCACGGTCTCAACGGTCCAATGGTGATATTTCCGTCCATAATTGTGTTTCGAGCCATTCTAGAGCATCATTCTAATGGTTAGGATGCCTCCAACGGTCATATAGCTTCGCCATGGCGAAGTCACATTCTACACGGTTTTGCTATTCCGGCGAGGTTGAAGTTCTACAAGCCTGCCTTCTACGAAGTCTTTTCTGGGACTTCCCATAGTTTTTTTAGTTTTTCTTTCTTCTTACTGAGCTTTCTGGCCTTCTTTTCTATAATTTAAGTCTCTGGATTCGTCTTTCCATTCTTATTATTTTCTTCCCTTAGTGTATTAACTTCGCACTGTTGAGGGTCTTCCAAAGGTTTCAAGGGTAATACCTCTTCTCTTACTATTTCTGGGGTGAATGTACTTCTTTCCTATATGGACAGGTTCTTTAAACTTTCTTGTGTTCTTCCATATTTGATAGCTAGTTATCTGGTCCTCTATTGCTTCAAATTATTCTCTTATTCTTCTATTAGTCACTTTATTTTTCTAGTCATGAAGTCCCTTAATTCTTTCTTTTTCTATTCTATGGCTTCCTCCTCTACTTTCCTTCAGATCTAATATTTGTCAATCCATGTCTTTCTTAACAAAAGTGAAAAAGGAGTGTTGTTCTCAACAAACTTAATGACTTCAAATTATTCTTCGGTCGATGTTCCATGGGAAATCATAGGTACATTAGTAACTCTTCCACATAGGGTTATCATCTTTTCTTTAAACAAACCTATCTTTCCAATGAAGGTACTATAACAGGCTTTCCCAAAATTACCCAAGTGATTTTTGGCATAATATTCACCTGTGTGTCCTCATCCAAAACATTCTATGTCAAAGTCTCTTATTCTTGTTTCTATGCACTGCTTCTCTTTGAAGATCTCTAGTAAACTGATGTCTCTGTGATCATTCAATTTTTCTTTTAGCTGTAATAACATAGTCTCAGATTCTTTTTGGTTTTCTAACATATCCTCAGTCCTTTGACCTCCTTCATAGTTTTCTTGTCTCATGTTCATATTTTCAACTTTGGCAATCATTCTAGGGAAATACTCAACTGTGACCAATAGCTTTAGAACAAAGACAAATATGACCTGTACCAGGGAATTCCTTAGCAATATGTCCCAGTCTTCTGCAATTATAACATAATGCCAATCCTCTCTTTCTTTTAAATGATCCCCAACCCTTCCTATACTGTGCACTAGGGTCACAGTGATGGACCTGCAATTTGCAACAATTCTTTCTAGGTTCCTGCATCCACTTGTTAGTCCAAAAATTCTTTCTATGCATAGGAATAACATATCTTTCACTATCTCCATCAAATCTATTTAGATCAACTCATTCTTCTAGATGTGCCTTAGTTTCCAGACTAGGACAAAATCTATCAAACATAACTAGACTCATACTTTCGAAGAAAAAATTTCCACTTATCTTATCTTTACCAGAGCACAAAGCTTTGAGATCTTACCTCTTTTCTTCAGTTCCCAACAATCATAGTTTCAGGTCTCGACAACAGAACCATTTGTTGGCACAGGGGTAGACCCAGAGTTCAATGCTTCAACAACGCACCAACAAAACCCTAACTATCGGCCCTTTCAACAACACCTAGGAAGCAGATGAAGTCTCACCCGAGGTAGAGGCAGGGGGGCTGTAGGACTCAAGTGCCTACAACCTAGCCGTGACACAGATCTATGATTACAACACTTAACAAAGCACTTATCCAACAATATGCATTAATTTATGGTTCTTAGTCACATCGCAGATTAAACCCTAAGTACACAACGCAGTAATAAGTAAGATCAAGTACTTTTCATCACTTAGCACATAGTTATTGGATCAGATCTAGCATTCCTTTATCATCAATAGAGCTCTAAGCATCCATATATCTATCTAACATACATAAATACCAATACACTAATATATAAACAACATAAACAATATCAACAACATCGTACAAAGCACATCAACACATGATATATCTGGTTCACCCTAGTGTGGGGCTACGTCCACCAACTCTTATTCTTCTTTATTAGTCTTCAAGATTTTCATATTCCTCTACTCCTGTGCATAAATCCATAGATCCAACCCCTCCAAGGGACAGGAGATATGTGCACACCTCGCCAAATTCACCTTCCCTGAATTAGGTCAAGGCACAAAGCCTTACATAGTCTATGCACAAAGTTTCTTACAATCACTTGCACTTAGCTCTGCAAGTCTTAACATACTCTAGTCATGCACTAGGCCCATGACCTCTAATTACCTCTACTTACATCACCTAGCCACTTATTTATACATTACAAAAAGGCCTAAACATGGGTAAACCCATCGGTCAACATCCCATACCCGTTACATAAACCCTAACAACACAAAAAAACCCGTAAAAATGGGTGAGATCCAGTGATCTCCGCTTCGCCTGGGCACTTTGTCTTTGACCATCCTGTCGAAGTCCCAAAAATGGTCAAACATGACCAACGTTTCATCAAAACTTAGTTGAGGGAAAACATGCCCACAACACTCACCTCTGACTCGCCTCGAGTCACTCCGATCTGGGTAAGATAAAATACTTAGACCACGATGTAACAGACACATACAAGTTTCTGGAGTTTGCAAAAAGAGTATGCCTACAGACTGTGGGTCTGGATCCATTTGGGCAACCAATTAATCAACCACTCTAGTGGGCAACAAGATTGGAAAAAATGGGGATTTTAGGTCTGCTAGAGCTACCACACTTTGGTAGAGGACAATACACAAACAGTTGCGTCAAACAATTGATGGTGGTCACACATGGTGGGGATATATGGTTGGACAATAATGTCTTGATAGACATATAGCTCATTGCACACATTACAGGGCTTCCATCCCGGTGCATGGATCCTGCACAATTTCTCGACGACAAAACAAAGGAAAAAGCACTTGTGAAAGAGATGAAGAAGAAATACAACAATGACCGAGGGACACAAGGAATCATCATCAAAAGGATCATGATGTCGCAACACAAATGGCCACAAAATTCATGGCCTGCAAGCTGCTAAGAAAATGTCGCAAGGAGGAATTTCCAACGGGGGTTGTCACAATTGCAGCACAATGTGTTGAGGGTACCACAATTAGTTGGGTACCTTATATTTTGATATCTTTTTGGATGGATGCAAGGATGCGTAGGATCTAGGAACAAAATTTCATTACTCATGGCTACTCATGTTGATAGCCATTATGGGATGGAAGGAACCAAATTACACATTTTTCGCCACTAGACCCTAGCCGAATCATGGAGCGAGATATTTATCACTTGGCACTGCGTCATACGCCAAGAAAATGAAGATGAACGCAACCATATTCAAAGGATATCTACGTGATATACAAGAGGCCATCTTCATCCTTTGGAGAATAATACCACAAGTTGTCGCGAACTATCGGGACATCGCCAACTTCAAGGCCACTCGACATGCAATGTGGATATAGGTGTAGAAGGACCCCAACAAAAAGTGGCTACAATTGCATTACTACATCATGAAGGGCGACATCAAAATGGTTATCAAGGATTGGGAAGGCAAATGGAAGATTCCAGTCCTCACCCAAGACATACTTACAAAGACAACAAAAGAGGAGACATGGCAGGAAGAAACACAACCTCAGGAAGTCCTAGTGCCCAAGAAAAGAAGGATGGGACAGACAAAAACAAAGCAAACAAATGACGGGACAACTAAGATGAGGACCCAAAAGGGGGAGAAGAATAATACGCAACCAGGCCAAGAAAAGAAAAATAGGTCGAGGCAACGCAAGGGACTACACCAAGTCCCAATCCACAAGAACCAGGCCTGACTAAGAGACCATCTACTCAGATGGGTGGTGCACGCAAGAAGATGAAGGCGCACAGAACACCTCCAGAATACACGATCAAGGAGGATGATGCATAAATGATAGCCCAAATGGTTAAGGATTGTATATCCAAGGACTTTGAAAATGTTGTGCACCATAGGGACATAATTCAAGAGGAGATGGAAGACATGCGACAACTCCTCAAGCAGATCAGGGAAGCACAAGCAGTAGGAAACAACATAGAAATAGGGTCGTCAACATCACAGACATGAAAAGAACATGAAGCAGGTGAGTGAGATACAATCCACACAATACCGCATCCAAGTGCAACATTCCACATTACACCCAACATGTTGCGCATGGACGATATCATGGGGAAGACACCCCTAAAATACTTAGCTCAAATCCAATTGGTATTGTCACAGATACCATCCAAATCTCTACACAAATTATAAGTTAGCGTTACCCAAGAAGTACAGTCTCATGCACGCACAGACACAGCCTAATTAAAGAAGGAAAAGGATAAATGGGATGTGATGGAATTGATATATGAGCAGGCCAAGATCGAAACTCAGGAAGAGAAGGAGTGCACAGATGGATTGGAACAAAAAGTGGTCGTAACTTATGAGAAGATTCCAAAGACTGCGCAAAGGGATGAACTCACAACAGTAGAGAAGATTGATCAAATTGCGCAAGAAATCGATCAATATCAAATGGAGATAGAGAATCTCCATGAGAAGCTCACACCTACCACTCCACTAGAGATAAGGGAGAAAAGAAAGAAAGAGGTAACAAAGTAGCTACAGGAGATAGAGAAACAGGTTAGGACAACAACCGACCTGTTTGAAAAAGAAAAACATCTTTGGACGAAGCTATAAGAGGATCAACAAGTCCAGCAGTGGGACAACAAAGAAGAAAGGATAAGAGAAGCTATCTAGGACCTCAAGTAGAAGCAGAAGGCAATGTCCATCACATAGCACTTTAAAGGGGCACATGATATGAAGAAGCTACATGCATAACTCACCACTGCGCAAGCGCAGAAAAAGGAGCATTAGGCTCAAATGGAACCGCTACAAGAGCGAGTATGAGAAGTCATTGCACAGGCAGAGGAATACAAGAGATATATGGAAGAGACCCAGGCATAATGCGTAGGTTTGACGAGTGATGAGATTGCAATCCAGATAGTAGACACACTTAAGGAGAAGACTGCGTAGGCTCAAACACAAGCAATGAAGCTGGAAGGGAGATCAAAGAAGCACAAAAAGGTTAGGTGGCTCAGGACAAGACACATGTCGATGTTGGGGGCTTGTTGGAAGTAGGCCAAAGCGGAAAGAAAGACGATTTTGGGAAAGAAGGCATGGACGAGGAAAGCGACAGCTGGAAGGAAGAGAAACACACGCGCATGCATGGAATACGTAACGACAATAGGGTTAGGTTTTTGGCAATGTATTGTAACAACTAGCGAGCCAAGAATGTATAAATATAAATACCTAGGTATCATAGGGAGAGTGAAGGGGAGAAGGGATGAATATGAAGCAACAGATGCTATGTAATATTTTTCTATATGACCTAATTTTGTAAGTTGTTGAGCTAGAGAGGAATGAGGAGGGTAGATCTTGAGGGTTAGATCACATGATAAGGATTATGGAACGATCTAGTCCGCATCATAATAGATCTTAACCCAATTGAGAAGAGTTGTAAATTGCGTGACGCTGTAGTCAAGAACTACTTTAATAAAAGAGCTAAGAGCCAGATCTTTGTGGACGTAGCCCATGGGGGTGAACCACGGTAACAACCGTGTTATGTGATTGAATGCATGTGTTTATTTATTGTCTTCAGTAGATATTGATATGCTAGATGAATGAGTTGTTATACTTAATGCTTAATCGCAAATGATATTTCATTATGTTAATACGTTATAATAGAACCCACAACATACAATTCTCATATTCTCCACTCAATCCTAGGCTGCAAACACATGAGTATTGCAGCCACCCATTAAGACTATCTCGGGTGAGACGATGCAATGCACCCTGTGCGTTGTGTTTGCTTCTAGTTTACCAGGAGGGCCGATAGTTTTAGAGGCTTTGTTGGAACCCCAAACAAACATGAACCCTGGGTCACTCAATACAAACTCAGACATGATATATAACTATAACCAACATGTAGTATCCTTTTAGGCCACATGGTCATAGTCAACTCCATAGTGGGTTCCTTTTCCTTTGTATTTTCATTTTGATAACTAAAACAAAGAGAGAAAATCACAGGCCTCACCTTTGAGATGGATTTTCTCCTATATTGGGTTTCCCAGGGTAAATCTTGTGTTTGTTTGTGTGGATGGTTTTTTTTCCATTTCTTATTCTTTTTTTTTCTTCATATTTTATTTACTTTCTATTAAAATAAAGTAATAATCTAGAGATGATAAATCTAATATCTAAGGAAATAAACCTACATAATAAATATTTCAGCATATCATAAGATATGTTGGGAAGAATCCTTCTAACCTTATTACAATGGACTAAGATCTTTGAAAAAAAATTTAGGGACTACCTTGAGTAACCAGTTATTTCTTTCACAGTAGGCTAGGATCGAAGGAAAAGATGAGGCGGGACGAGTCACCGCGGCTAGGGCCCAAACCCTAGCCGCCTCACTCT
>ML781951.1:117308-130734 GCA_009831015.1 Picea engelmannii | reverse complement strand
TTTTTATAAGGTTTTTACATAGGAAAAAGCAACTTCTTTTCTCAGGAAAAGTTCTTCTCCCTTCTCTCTTTAGGAACTCAGGCCACTGTGACCCCTTCTGAAGGCAACAAATAGGTTTACATCATTAACGATCATAGGGATAATGAAAATAATGTGTAACAAATCACCACAATATATATAAGTCTCAAATATACAAAACTTTGAATCATGTTTTAGAAAGATGAATTTAACACAAAGAATTCATTTGACAACTTAATAAGGTGTTGGAGTTTATTTCCCTAAGCTTAATCTGCTTTCATGGGTTATGACATTGGTCATTTTAATAATGATTTTGCAGACACATTAGTTGAAATATTGTGTTATCGGGTTTATAATCCATTGGCAATATGAACATAGTTTCATTTTGAAAATATGAAACAAATAGTAAGGAATATCATAAATCTTATAACAACAAAGTTGTAGATCTTGACAATACATTTCCAACATTATAAAGAGTGCACAAAATGGAGTTTGGTATCAACCATTATGGTTAAATTACTAAAATATATGTATCACAAGTAGCAAGACTTCCAAAGATGCAATTCACACTTCACAATAATTTCAAAGATGCATATTTTAAACTTCAAAACTATGCATGTTGCATGTCACAAGACTTTCATCAATGCATATCACATATCAAAACATTGTCAAAGATGAATATAAAAAATTTCAAAAATATGCATGTTGCATCTTCCAAAAACTTCTTGTTGCATCACACCAAAATGTTTTATCACAAGTTTCAAAAACTTGTTTTTGTAACTTCTCAAAACTTTTTGTTGCATCACACCAAAAATTCTTATCAAAGTTTCAAAAACTTATTTTTGTAACTTCCCAAAACTTCTTGTCAGATTTTTTGAAAATTTATTTGCACCTTCCAAAAACTTCTTGTCACACCTTCCGAAATTTCTTGTCACACATTCTAAAAACTTGTTGTTACACTTTTTGAAAAGTTATTGTCGCACCTTCCTAAAAATTCTTATTTCACCTTCTAAAAACTTGTTGCACCTTCCAAAAATTTCTTGTCACACTTTCCAAAAAACTCTTCTTGTGTCTTTTGAAAAATGATTTTCTCACCTTTGGGAAATATGCATAATTCTCAGGAGTTTTAAAAATTGATTATTTAATGAATGTGTGAATACTTTGTGAACTTTAGAAATATGCAAAGTGTTGAGACTTGCAAAGGTGAAAACTAAGATTTTGTTATAGTTGCAAAAAAAAAGGCATAGGACTTGAAAAGATGTAGATAATCAATTTGAAGGGTCTAATCTCAAGAATGCTTCACTGTGTTTGAAAAATTAGAATTCCTTACAAGAGGATCACCTCACACAAGCAAAATTTTAAAATATTAACAAATAGCTCATGTAAGCATAACTAATTGGCTAAGTATGAAAACCATAGAGTATTGAAATCCTTCCATCAAAAGAAAAAATTAAAGTTCACTCACCATAAAGAGTAGAAGTAGACCAAAGTTTAAGGTGTTGAGAAGAAGCATGGACAATACTTCCAATGAACAAACTTTATAAACCTATAACTTTCACATCCAACCTCCAATTGCATTTTTTTTAATTTACAATTTGTAGAGGAGACGACATGATTTCCAATAAATGTTCACACACTTAGCTTCAAGTCCAACTTTGTCTCTTTAATAACATGTGATGTTCTAACAAACTTTCTACTGGGGGAACCTTGACAACTTGTTTCCATCCTTGAAGACCTCAAAATTAGACTCAAACAGATTGATTGTGTTCACAATCTCCAAAAAGATGTAAACATGATTTTCTGGGAGTCCAAATGTCAACTTGGCCAATACCCAAAATTATGTGTAATAGAATTTTTTAAAATAAAATTCCAAGTCCCATTCAAACTTAGGTTCTACCCAAATGGTATTTTGTCATCTCTTCTTTCATCTTTGTTGCATAGGATTTCAAGATGCTAGCTGAAACTAGAAGGATGCATGAAAACTAGGCTTGAACACCAAAATTATATGACCCTACAACTTCCCACAAAACCCCAAATAAAACTACTCTTATATCAATATTCTCTATAAATTGTTGTGGATATTCAACTAGAATAGTTTTTCACAACAACGCTTATAATATTCTACAAACTTTTACTATGCAGTGTTTTATTTTAGATCACTTATTTTTAATAATACAAATTTGACATAGAAATTAATGGATGCTAAAATTGAAATCAAAGAGACAATAAATAACACACCATCCAAACAATGAACACAAGATGTACCCTAGGAAAACCAAATATGGGAAAAACCTAGCTAGAAGGTGAGGCATATGTTCTGTTCTTTTCTTCTCGGATATGCAATGTAGATACAAACAAAAGGACACTCACTATGGATATGTCGTGGACACTCTGGCTAATATGGTTGCTACATGATCTTATACTTCCTCTATTTTGCTTCAATATCCCACTCTCAATGCCCTGCTCTCCTATAGAATAATATTCAATGCAATAGGAATGGAACCCTTTTCTTTCCTAGTAGTCTAGTATTTAACATAGCCTGATCATCATCTAGATTTAGGGTTAGGGATTTTGCATGCCTAAACCCCCAATCAATGTTAGGGTTTTAGACTCTCTAGAATCTTCTTGAAAGTCCACATGTGACTAGCTCCAAACACATGAGTAATGGAAGATAACATTGTATCCACTCAGTAACATGGTGGTCAACGAGATAGGTCAGCTTGCAAGAGGCATAAATTTCACATACGAACTTCGATTGAGGTGATATTTGTGTTGTTTGAAAGCTCTTGAACCGTAAAATTTTTTTGAAAGGCTAATGGCTACACTCATAAATTTTTGACCCAAAAAAGGCCATTTAAGGCCTCAAATGGTCTCCAAAAGGTTTTGGATCCCAAATATCCAAAGCAGGACCTACCCTTAAAATGGGCCCTAAGAGACAACATCTCCAATTTTTTCACCTAAAAAGCACCAAAATAGATGAAAAATTATATAATGATCCATTTTGGGTCACACACGGGAAATATAAACATAATCATGCACACATAAATCAAAGGCTATATCTAACATGGAAACTGAAATTCAAGAAAACCATGCAAAAATGTCTTCATTATCCATGGTCAATCCAACCAAGATTTTCCACCAAAGTCACTTTACAATGTGATACACTAAGCCTATAAATAAGCTTCATTACATAGAGTGCAATGTGATAATATAATGTGTCTTAGTAAACCATGTGGCAAAAACCATGTATTGTAACCCTTGACCAAGTCAAGGTTAATGCATAACATTCCCACTCCAAGTGTTAACAACTTGTTACAAGTGATCAAACAAATTAGGGTATGCATGTCAATTGGTATTGCAACAATATTCCCTTTACATAGGTAAAAAATGTATCTTCAAACTCATAAAAAATAACTCCATCTTGAAGGCATGACCCTCGTGCATTTTCTTCGAGACTCCATGTATCACTTAATCATGACACAACTCTTACATGAACTAAGTAATTATTACATTCAAGAAACTTCATTTAGAAATTGACAATCATATCACATGTAATCTTGCTATAAGGTATAAACACTAAGTTTTTGTAGTTGACACACAACTATATGAACTTGTCTTATCATTCAAAGGTCATGTCACTATACATCTATCATTCTCATTCTTATCATGTTCCTCAAAACCATTTTTTTTTCTTTACATGCTTCTCAATATCCCAAATGCAAGAGAAACAATTCCATTTGATAGAGCTCATTAGGACAAACCCTAGGACGTAGGACATAATACAAACTCCCACCAAATGGAAAGGTTCTCTTATCCTAATACCATCATGCAAAAATTATCCAACAATGACTTTGTTATTGGCCATGAGAATCCATCCTCAATTACTTCTAAGAACTCCACTTTTGCAACATTGATATCAACATAAAACACCTAGGTCACTCTCATTAGAGAGTCCAAGCCTATCGGTCTTTGATACCATGTTAAATTTCACACATGAAAGAGAGAGAGATAAGCAAAATCATGCACACATAGATAAAAAACTAGACTTGATGTAGAAACCCAAGCTTTGCAAATCAACACAAAAAAATCTTCATTAACCTTGGCCAATCTTGCCAAGATCGAGGCATAAAGGCACTCTACAATGGGATACACTAAGCCTTTAAATAAACTTCATTACATTGAATGCAATATGATAGTACTACATGCCATATTAAACCCAATTATATAACCCTTAAATAAGTCAAAGTCACTCTAAAGTGTGAAATATTTCAAGTTGTAAAATTGTGGAAGGCTCATGTAATTGGTTATAATTACTTTGATTATTTTTCCTTTTATTTGATCTTTCTACAAGTATCTTTGTTCAATATTTCCACTCACACAAGTTGTTTTCTATATTTTTTCTATGTGAAAATTTAGAACAATAGAATACACTCTTAAGTTTAAGAGATCCCTTCTAGACTTTGGTCCTCAATATTTCAAGTTTTAACTTCTCCCTATTCAGGAATGTTTTCCAAATAAATTAAAATTCGATACTGAACTTTCTAAAATAATGTATATTAATATAATATCAAATACAAATTATATTACATTAATATAAAATTAAATACAAAATATAATATCAAATACAAATTATATTACATTAATATAAAATTAAATACAAATTATGTTATGAGGAGAAAATCATTAAATTAGGTAAATTACAAGAATAAAATATTAAATTTATATATATATGGTTTTGGAGAGAAAACCCATGAATGTTATTAGCTTTCTCTTCAAAACTATTCCTAAAAATGTTTTAAATATGTAAAAAAAATTATTTTTTCATATTAGTATTTTGTAAATAAATTAAAATTTGATATTAAACTTTTCAAAATAATATAATATTAGATAAACAATATATTGCGAAGGAAAAACCATAAAATTAAGCAAGCTTACCTCGAAAAAACATTATATATATATATATATATATATATATATATATATATATATATATATATATATATATATTTTGAGAGAAAATGTGGAACCTTAACATTTCTCTTGAAAATCACCTGTATATAATGTTTTAAATAGAATAAAAAAAATAACGGTTTTCACTTGAAAACTACTTTAAAAAAAAATGTTTTAAATAAGAAAAAACATTAAAATAAAACATAAATTTTAATATTGATAAAAAAATTATTATTAATTAATTTATTGTTCATATTATTAAGTTAAATTTTAATCAATAATTAATATAAAAATGTTGTTGACACGCAGTTATAAGATCCTAGGTTTAAGTTATTTAATCAACAATTTTTTTTAGATATTGGCCCTTTCGGCATCTCTGCATGTAAGTGAAGTCTAACTTAAGGAATCTACTAGGGTTGTAGGAACCAAGTTTCTGCAAGGATGAGGGGATGTGAGGCTATCAACATAACCATTAATACTTATTCACCATGTGCGTATTATCCTTATTTAACATCATTTTATCAATCAACAAACCCTATGCGCGGCTTCCATTAACTAGCAGTTCATTACTTTTACCATAACAATTATGCGACATTAACCCATCCAAGATTCATTCGGTACCTTAAACCCTAGTGTGCAGAAACAATATAACATAGATTGCAACGTAACCAACCCATTGAATCATTCGTTATTATTGCACATCAACCATATGTTAAATAGAGATATACTAATTGTTCATAAAGATAACATCCATGAATAATCACATCACAAACACATTAGACATAGGATTTTAACGTGGTTCACCCAATCCTTGTGCTACATCCACAACAATTGACTTCTTATATTAGTCTTTGTGCAATAATCACCTTAGGCCTGCGCACTGCACTTACAAAAAATACAACATATTGTAATCCCCAAACCTTCCTAGCTGCTCTATAATGCAATCCGATCTCTGCAAATTCTCAAATATGCTCCTATCCTCGAAATATCTTCCCCAAAACCTCAAGCATAAACCATATTCATCAATCATGAGAAACCTAATCTTCCCCGATCCTTTACATATTTATACATAGAAGTAGGGGAAAAAACCCTAATGGTTCATAACAATTTTCCCAAAAACTCTAATGGGTCATAATCGTTTTCCCTAAATTTTCGTCAATTTGTTGCTTTCCCTGTTTTTGTGTCGATCTGCTTCTTTTCCTACTTTTTCACCACAAAATGCACTGTTGCAGTGCACTCTAGTCCTTCCTTTTACTCTTTCATATGCTATGGTGCAACTCCCAAAACTTAGTTATTCTCATCCAAAATGCTTTTCCAATAGGACCCCAACACTCACCTATGGCTAGTCCCGAGCCACTTGAGCCTTTTTCAAATTCTCCTTTAATTTTTCAAAAATCTACTTTATTGTGTTGGTATTCTCCTTGACCTCTGTTTTTTTTAACAAAATTGTTTCTACTTATTTTGCAATGATATGAGTCTAGTGTTTCTCTTCATCTTCTTCCACTACTTGTTTGATCTTGCGTTGCGCTTCTATTATTTCCTCTGCAACTTTTAATGCTTCTTCCTGCAACATCTCTATCTGTTGCGTGCGAGCTTGCTGCTCGGCCCTTAGCTAGTTCATCTTAGAGTATAGTTTCGTATTCTCTTGCATTATCGTCATCTTCTTGACTGGTAGAAAACTGATCATGGTTTCCTTAATTTTCTGAGCCTTCCCCTATGAAGTTTGAATCTCATGTTCAATACTCTGTAATTCAACATCCTCCGAAAGATGATTCTAAACTTTTGTGTTGTCTTCATACAACTTAGCACATTCCGCTTCAAAATTCTTGATACTTTCCATTGTGGTGCTTACTGTCTTCTCCCTTTGGTCTCTTTCTTTTGGGGGTGTTCTTGGTGTCATTCATGTTTCTAACTCAACAATTTTCATTTGTAATCACTGGATGACTTCGTTCATCCTCGCTACCTGATATTTAAATGGAGTATCCACCTCCATTGATACCTCAAGAATCTCTTTGCAAACCTTTTCAAATGATTGTTTCACATGTTCTTTCTTCTATGCATTTGCATCCCTTTCTTGTTCAAATCTGTTGTAGTCAATACACATGTATGCAATATTTGTTGTGGTCTCAGCCAATTCATTAGATGTTTTGTTGCATGCAGGTTCAATTCTTTCATTATGCTAGCCTGCAACCCTTGCAACATTTCCTCCAATATTTGTGATAAGACTAAGTCAAAGTGACTTAACGCGCGCGCTTGCTTCTGCATTTCCGCGCGCTTACTTCTGCATTTCCACTGATGTGAACACAATCACCCCTGGTGCCAACTTAATTTTTTTGTGCTCCCCCATTAACTCTAATACATGAGAGATTGCAGGTCTTGTTTATACTGGCCTTTTTATGCTTATCGTTGGTCCTTCAATTGTTTGCTACGTAGTTTCTATCCTGGTTGCTTCCATCAATTGGAGCAGTCCAACCATTTCTTCCTATATATTTATATCTAGTCCTTATTGCTACTCTACCATGCATTGAAACACGTTGTCGATGATCTCGTTAAATTTCTCCCTAAACAAATAGAAGTCATCCTCTGTTAGTGCCAGTGGACTCATTTCTTTTTCCGTTCTTTCTACTTCTTCCGATGTGGCACTGATTTACCCTTCTCTTTCTCTGTGTCTTTCCTCTTCTTGCTTGCACCATTTCCCTAGCCTTATACTTCCTTACTCTTAAGATCTGGTGTTTCCATTTCTTTTTCGTTCGATGGGACCTTCCAGTCTATGTCCCAGTCCTGCATAATCAGTTCCATGTCCTCCTCTGTTATTCGGTACTTTCTCATGACCCATTTCTCTCTCGTATATTTATTTGATTGTATGTACATATGATGATGGTCTACCATGAACCACGAAATTGGTTTGTAATTTTCTGAAAGTTGTGGCGAAATTTGTAGTGTATCCTATATACACTACCTAATCAGTGATTATATACCTAGCTCTTGATCTCTTGGTTGGTGGATTGATTGTTCTAACAAAGTATATTTCCCATTTATCAAAATCATGCAGTGTAACCTACAGATGCAAGGGAATCTCATCCCTTCTGGATGGATTTCCAACCCTTTGACAAACATCACATGTTTGACAATATTCTTTAGCATCCTTGTGAAGTGTGGGCCACTAGAGCCCACACAAAATATTTTGCGTTGTCTCTTTACCTACATAGTGTCCTCCTATAGTAACTTTGTGTCCTTCTGATAGTATCATTGGCCTTTCATTATATAACACACATCGTCTTAATATTCCATGTGAACCTAACTTATATAACTTTCTTGCGATTAGATGATATTTCGTTGCCTTAACCACTGTATATTTCTTTTGTGAAACTGTCATGTCCGATGGATCCATTCTTGTACTTAAGAATTTCACAATGTTCGTGAAGTATTCATCCACCATTTGAAATTCAAATAATGCCCATTTGGTAAACTATCATCTAGATTCCTTGCATATTCTCTTGATAAAATGCACGATAAGTGATCTGGTCCGGCATTCAATTTTCCTAAATTAACGATGACTTCAAAGTCATATTCTTTGAACAAAAGTAACCATCTGCAAATTCTCCCCCCCCAACACTGGCTTGTTCACTAAGTATATTAGTGTATAATGGTATGTATACATCTTGAAATGAGAACCCAACAAATAGTGTCTAAACTTCTACAATACATAAACCTTTTCCAACCCCTCTGGTTCTATTGTAGTGTAGTTCTTTTGTATTGTTGACAACTTCCTGCTTGCAAATGAAATTGGGTGGTCTAACTCTCCCTCTCCTAGCTGAGATAATATTGTTCCTAAATCTATGGACATTGCATCCACATGAACTTGAAATTCCTTCTTCCAATCTAGGAATATCAAAATTGGCGCAGTCACTAACTTCTTCTTCAATGTGTCCAAACCTTTTTGGCAGTCCTCATTCCAATGGAATTTACCTTCTTTCTTCAACAACTTCTCCATGGGTATTGTAATCTACGCATAAACTTTAATTAAATTCCTATAGTATCATGTATGGTCCAATGTTTCTCTTAATTGTCATACTGATTTAGGTGGTGGTAAGTCCACAATCACTACAATCTTGGTAGGACCCACTAGTAATATTTTCTTACATACCACATGGCCCAACAAAATTCCAAAAGGCGCACAAAAAATACATTTTTTCAAATTCAATGAAGTATGACATTGTCTACACCTATCCAAAATTAATCTCAATACTTCTATATGATATTTTAATAGACTAAACACAGTCCAATCATCTAAATAAACTTCAAGGAACTTATGGATAAATTCCTTAAAGCCCGCGAAAACTACTCTCGAGAAAATTGCAGGTGCATTCTTCAACCAAAAGGACATCATTGTGTATTGGTAGCTTCCTCACTCCGTCGAAAAGGTAGTCTTAAATCTTTCTTCCTAAAAAATATTTATCTGGTGATATCATGGGAATCCATCCGTGAAAGAGTAGGCCTCCTGCCCCCCTACATTCTCTAGCACTTAATTTGTAAAAGGTGTCGGAAATAGATCGTGTAGACATGCATCGTTTATCGTTCTTAGGTATACAAAAATTATGATTACCCCTGTTTTCTTATCTTGTATTACTATTGGACTTATCCATTCTAATTTTACTACTGGTTCAATGATTTTTGCTTCTAACATTCGGTTTATCTCTGGCTTTACCTTCTCTTTATACTTCAGTTTCAATATGTAGGGTCTTTGTCTTACTAGCTTAGCATTTTTTTTCAAAGGGATATTCATTTGTTCTAACTCACCAGTTATCCCTTTCATTTTTGAAAACATGGTTGGGAATAGATCCTGATACTATCACAGTAAGTATGTAATTTTTTCCACGATTTCATCATTCCAATAGTTTCCTATCTACGCAAACTTTGGATTCTTTTTTGTCTCAAATTCACCTTACACATCCTTAATGGTTGTGCATATGCAACAGACCTAAGCTCCAGACCTTCTACTTCACGTTCCCCTTTAGTTTCAACTATTTCTATATTTCTTGGATCTTCCTTGTCCTGATCGTATTTAGAAACATTATAACATTCCAATATTTCCTGAATTGTCATACAAACTCTATGCGCACTACACATAGGTACGACATGCATCAACCCTTCTATTAAAAAACTATTATTTCTAATGGCCTGCAAAGATGCATCTACTAATGACGATTCATTTTCAAAAGTAAATGTTATCTTAAACCTTTGAGTTAGCTCATCCCAGTTTGTTTTTTCTCTATGCATTTCTAGTTCCAGGTACTAGTTATTGGGGATCGTATCCAATGTATGTATGAACCTATGCATCCATTCCTTCTTCGGCATCGAACTCCATATCTTTCTGCATTGTACAATATGATATATCAGGTCACTTAATCCTGCATATTTCTGCACAATATACTCAACCTCAATACCAAATCTAACTTGCATTGCTATTTTACACTATTGTTACTCTTCTATTCCTTGTTTATGTGAATCCCACCATCTGGCTAGAGTGGCCTTCAAAACAACATCCAATGCCAACACTATTTGTTGTTTGGGTATTTGCAACTCAAACTCCTTTACAAAAGAGCCTATGTCAATCAAACCATCATACTTGGGTGGGTCACATAACTTCATTCCAATCCAGTGCAACGATCAAGTAATGCAGGCACATTGTCTAGTTGATACTTCATGCATCCTTTGTTGCCAGTGTTCCAAACCTTAGTCTGAATCTAATGCACATGAGCTAATTCTTCTCCAACTTAGAGTGCCATCTTTAGTCAGATTAATGTAATCATCCATTCATGCATTCATATTACATAAGTTATCAATTATGTTCCCTTTAGCTAGTTCTATAAACCTCTTTCCTTCTATCGGATCCAATGGTGCGGTAACCTTCAAGTCCCTTACTTCAAATAGCATTTCCCTTTTCTTCATATTAATAATTTCCTAATTTTCAAAGGCCCATTCAAACCCCATTAGCGCTAGACATGGTTGACTATTATCCATGATCTCGATGAATTTAAAATATACTATACTGCGCACCCCATATATATTCATAGGTACCCATAACAATCGACCAATTGGTACTATCTTGTGTTGGTTTTCCAATATTAACTAGATGAGAGCCCAAATTAATTTTGGCTTCCCCATCATTTCCCATGTTTTCTTGAGTAAAACATTTACATCAGAAACCAAGTCTAAAATGACATTGTCCATGTCATATTCCCCAATCTGCACACTTATTCAGAACTCTTCTCTTGTCCTATTTTTGCGCAGTACTTGATTCACTACCCTATGCGTTGTAGGATCTTCCCTTTATTTCATGCAATGATCAATCATTCCATGTAATGCATTCAACACAATTTCATCTTTTATCAATTCTAAACAACTTTTCAGAAATTATTTCTAAGTACTTACCTGTTGAAACGACCTTTTCGGGACAGTATGATCATAGACCGAAGACATGTCAACCAAAAGAGGTGCAAATCATGTCTATGCTATCCAATATAGTCCTAGTATCTCCTTGCTTGTTTGTTGATACATCTATTTTTCTTGTTGTGGGTCAAATGTTGGCATATGTACTGCTAATTTCCTCATCCATCGCTAGATATGTGTCCCTTTATTTTTCACATCATCTCATGTCCTAGCTCCTCCGTGTGTGACAACTTTTATTCTGGGTCCTTCGTCACGCTTCTTTTAATGTCCCCAAGGCCGATCCTTGTTGTAAATCATGTCTATGAAGTATAAATCTTGCATTATGAATTGTAATTATGTTTTATAGGATGGTCAGCCAAGTTTTTATAAGCTGGTGGGCTTATGTGTTATTAGGCCGGAGAGCCTAAGTGTTAAGGTTGAGAGCTTGCTTTTGTATATGTAATCATAGAGAACATTAATAAAAAATATAAAGACCGCTACGTGCAGACCGACCACGATGAATGAGTGATGGGGGACTAAGCTTCCACAGAATGGGTAAAGGATTGGGGGGCTGGAAGGTGGGAAAGAGAGGCTAAGTTTTGAGCCTAGGGGATAAGCCTAGAGGCTTAAGTCCTTGGGAATAATATTTTAATATTATTCCAAAATCCATGTGAAATATTTGTTTTGTCCTAAGTTCCTGGAGAGGAACACATGCTGATGGATTGCATGCAACATCATGGGTGACATATGTCGACCCAAGCACATGCAGTTAAAACCAGAGAAGTGAGCTGTGTTGGGGGTTCCTCCTCCATTCGACCATCGATTGTCTGAACCATGAATCCCATGGCCCTTGTATTCGACCTATGCATATCCTCACACAGCTTGAAAAACAGAAAACCGTAATGTTTTCCTGGGAAGCCGAGGTATCATTTGTTTGAACCGTTTGAGTCTGTGTTCGACCTCTGCGTTAATTCCTTGTCACGCACCCTGAAACCAGTGACAAACCTGTGGATTGAGCCGTGTCACCTGTGTACACTGTGAGCCCAGCCTATTCTCTCTTGCAGAGTCAATTCTGTACCCGAACTGTCTTTGGGTTGCTACCTTCTGTTTTTCCTGAGTGGAATTGACCAGTTGTTGTTGTTGATGTTATCCTCACCTTGCAGAAATTGAGATGAAACTGGTTGAAGAAGCGGGTTGTTAGGCCCGTGGTTGAAGAGGGAGGTTGTAATGCCTATGAGCCTCTCTCTCGATGTGAGAGATTCTATTGGGAAGTGGTTTTCTCTCAGAGAGAGTACAACACCAACTTCAGAGCTCTGAGAATTTCTAATTCGGCCTGTTGTCGAGGCCCAAATAGGGAGGTGAAGCACCAATGGACTATGCTTGTGAAGGTGTATACTCCTGGGTGGAACATACATGTGGGGAATGAGATTTTGTTAGTAGTGGGCGTAAGAAGGCATCCTGGGAAGAATCATTCCAGTTATTCTGTGTAGTTTTCCCTGTAACCTCAACCTAGACTAGGATTCCTTGCCTTGGGTGGAGCTTAGTCCCAGCTCGAGGGTGACCTACTGCTGACAGTGATGAGCAACATGGTCTAAGGATGGGAGGTTCATGGAAGGCCTGCACGTAGTTGGTGGAATTACCATGGTTTAAAAGATAAGTATCAGCTTATGCTTAATATTATGTTTTGCATGCCTGTGATGCTTATATGTATCATGTATTATGTTGTGCATATGAATTATTGTTAATGCCAGGGATTATTTATGTTAGCAGTAATCTTGTGCTTACTCTGAATTAATTGTGTTTAATTTGATTTAAATTCATGTTATTAATTAAGTATGAGAATGATGTTGTTCCGCACAATAGATTTTTTCCTGGCCAGTGGGATTAAGGCCGGGGGAATGTTGCAGTTTGGTATCAGAGCCTAGTTTCAACGCTGAGGCTGGATGGGCTGGATAAGTGGTCTTTGGACTGAGGTTTTGAGAAGAAAATTGTGTCTGGAGGACTAATTTAAGACCTTAGAATGTTT